>RXID01016056.1:0-81754 GCA_005019695.1 Trichopus zeylanicus subsp. travancoricus
TACTCTTATTGATACTACTACCACTACTACTTTTGCTACTACTACTACTACTACTTCTACAACTACTACAACTACTACCTCTACAACCACTATTGCTACTCCAACTACTAAAGAACTATTACAACTGCAACTACTAGTACTACCTCAACTCCTACTACTACTACTACTACTACTACCACCACTACTAATGCATCTGTAGCTACTGCTGCAACTACTATAGCGACCACTATTGCCACTACTCCAATTTCAATAACTAGTACTGCTTCTTCATCTTATACTACTACTACTACTGCTACTATTACTACTATGACTACTACTGCTACTACTACTACTACTACTACTACAAATACTACAACTATAGCTACTACTACTACTACTACTACTACTAATTACTACTACTACTACTACTCCTACACCTTTTGCTGCAGCACTACTTGCAACTCACTACAACAATACTACTTCTGCTGTGCTGCCTGCTTACTCCTACTTCTACTACTACTATTACACTCACTACTACTACTACTACTATTGCTATTACTACAACTTCTACTACTTCTACTATTATTACTATAGCTTACTGCTTCTACTTACTACTGCTTCTACTACTAGAGTAGTATTACTACTAGCTACTGCTACTACTACTACCAATTACTACTACTGCTGCTGTTGCTACTACTCGTTACTACGCCTTACTACAACTATATAACCAACTACCACTATTGCTACTCCTACTACTATACTCTACTGCTTGTTGTCTACAACTACTTCCTGCTACTGCTGCTGTGCAACTACTACTACTACTACTGCTACTGCTGCTGTTGCAACTACTACTACTCCTACTACAAAAACAACAACTACTACTACTTCTACTTCTACAACTAGTGCTCGTGCCACTACTACTATTATGACTACTACTACTACTACTGCTGCCACTACTACAACAAGTACTACTACCACTACTTTTGCCGTGGTAATAACTATTACTGCTATTCTGACTACTATGACTACTGCTACTACTACTACAGTTACAACTACTACTATTTCTACTACTACTACTACTACAACTACTACCTCTACTTGTGCTACTATTGCTACTACTGCTACAACTACTTTTACTAGTACTACTCCTATAACAGCTACTATTGCTGCTACTACTACTGCTACAGCTATTGCTACTACTACTACTACTTTTTCTTCTACTACGGCTACTACTGCTACTACTACTGCTACTACAACTGCCACTACTACTACTACTTCTGTTAACACTTCTCCTGCTATAATTATTTGGGCTACTGCTATTACAACTACACCTACTGCTACAGCAACTACTACTTCTATTACCACCACTACTACTAGTACTAATACTACTACTACTACTTTTGCTGCTACTACTGCTATTGCAATAGCTACTACTACTTTTGCCACTAGTACTGCACTATAATAAATACTATTACTAATACTACTATTCCTGCTACTACTATTGCTACTACTATTGCAATTGCTACGACTACAACAATTATTACTATAACTACTCCTACTACAACTACTACTATTGTTTATATTATTTTTGCTACAATAACTACTACTACAACTACTACTATTGCAACTACTGTAGCTACTAGTACTTTAGCTACTACTATTGCTACTGTTACTACTACTTCTGCTGCTACTACGGCTACTTCCACTACTACTACTTCTACTACTACCCCAACCACAGCAAGAATAACTATTACTACTGCTACTATTACTGCTGCTACTACTACCACTACAATAACTACTACTGCTACTACAACATTACTACTTTTGCTATTGTTGCCGCTACTGCTAGTGCTACTGCCACTACAATTGCTGCAACTACTGCTACTACTACCACAACAACTCTCACAACTAATGCTGTCGCTATTGCTCCTACTACAATAACTACTACTACTATTGCTAAAATTGCTGCTACTACTATAACTACTATTGCTACTACTATTACTAGTACTACTACAACTATAATTACTACTAAAATGGTTCCTACAAGTTTGACTACCAGTACTACTACTACTACTTCTATTGCTACTACTACTATTGTTACTAGTACTACTACTACTACTACTACTACTACTACTACTACAACTATTCCTACCACTACCTCCAATACTACTACTACTTCTACTACTACTACTCCTTCAACTACTATTACTACTACTACTACTAGTACTACTACAAATCCTACTACAACTACTACTATTGCTGCTACTACTACTTCTACAACTACTACCCTTGCTACTACTACTATTATGACTACAACTACTACCATTACAGCTATTATTGTTACTTCTAGAACTATGAGTACTACAACTGCTTCTAGTACTGCTACTACTACTACAACTACTATCGCAACTACTAGCACTACTATTGCAACTACTTCTCCTCCTACTACTATAATAACTACTAATGCTGTAATTGCTACTTCTACTACTTTTACTTCTCTTAGTTCTACTACTACTACTATTGCTACTACTCCTACTCCTACTACATTTGCTATTACCACTCCTATTACTACTACTACGACTACCACTACTACAACTACTACAACTACTACTACTGATACAACAGCTCCTATTACAACTAAAATTACTACTTTTGCAACTACTATTACTGCTACTACTACAACTACTGCTACTGCTATGACAACTATTACTCCTATTACTACTAGTACCACTACTACTACTACTACTACTACTACTACTATTACTAGTACTATTACAGTTACTACTATTATTGCTACTACTACAACAACTACTATAATTGCTACTACTACTAGTACTACTACTACTACTAACACAACTAGTGCCCCAACTATAACTATTATTACTACTAAAGCAATTACTACTGCTGTTATTACTACTACTACTACTATTATTTCTGCTACTAGTACTACTACTCCTACTACTACCACTACTTCTATTATTACTGTTACTATTGCTACTACTTTAGTTGCTACATGCACCGCTACTCCCATTACTACTACTCCTACTACTACTACTACTACTACTACTACTGCTGCTGCTGCTGCTGCTGCTACTACTACTACTGCTATTACTAATACTACTACTATTACTTCTACTACTACTGCCACAACTTTCACTACTACTTCTACTACTACGTCGCTACTGCTTGCCTACTACTACTACTATTCAACAACTACTACTACTGCTAATGCTGGAATGCCAACTACAGCTACTATTACTACTCCTACTACTAGTAGCATTTGTAGCACTAGTAGTAGCAAAATTAGTAGTAGGAGTTTTAGCAGCAATAATAGTAGTTGTAGTAGTAGTTGTTGTAGTAGTAGTAGTGGTACAAGAAGTAGTAGTAGTAGTATTAATAGCTAGAGGAGTAGTAAGCAGTAGTAGTACCGATAGTAGTTATAGTACCAGTGGTAGCCATAGTAGTAGCAATAGCTGCCGCAATGTCAGTAGTAGTAGGAGTTGTTGTTGTTGTTGTAGCAATAGCTATAATAGCAGTAGTAGCAGTAGTAGTGGTAATAGTAGTAGCAATAGCAATAGTAGTCATAGTAGTTGTAGTAGTAGTAGCAGCAGTAGTTTCATTAGTAGTAGCAGTAGAAGCAACAGTAGTAGCAGCGACAGCAGTAGTACTAGTAGCCATACTAGAAGTTGGAGCAATAATAGTAGCGGTAATAGTAGTAGTAGTAGTAGTAGTAGCAGTAGTAATAGTAGTAGTAGTAGCAGTAGTAATAGTAGTAGTAGTAATAGCAGCAGTTATATTAGTAGCAGGAGTAGTAACAGCAGTAGTATTAGTAGCAGTAGTAGTAGCAGTTGGAGTAGTAGTGGCATCAGTAGTAGTAATACTACTACTAGTAGTAGATATAGTTATTGTTGTTATTGTTGTAGTAGTAGAAATACTCATAGTAGTAGTAGTACAAGAAGTAGTAGTAGTATAAGTTGTAAAAGTAGAAATGGAAGTATTAGTAATAGTAGTAGTTGTAGTAGTAGTAGTAGCAGTAGTAGTGGTAGTAGTAGTAGTAATAGAAGTAGTAGAAGTAGTAGCAGCAACAACAACAATAGTAGAATTGCTATTAGTGGTAGTAGTGGTAGAAGCAGTAGCAGTAGAAGTAGTAGTAGTAGTAGTAGCATTAGTAGTAGTAGTGGTAGCTACAACAGTAGTAGTAGAAGCAGGACAAGTAGTAGTAGTAGTAGTAGTAGTAGCCATAGTAGTAGTTGTAGTAGTAGCAGCAATAGTAGTTGTTGTTGTTGTTGTTGTAGCAGCAACACTAGTAGTAGTAACATCAGCAGTCATCATAGTAGCAAAAGTAGTAGTACCAACAGCAGCAACAGTCTTAGTAGTGGTTGTACTAGAAGTAGTAGTTGTTGTTGTTGTAGTAGCAATTGTAATGGTAGAAGTAGTAGTTGGAGAAGTAGTAGCCATAGTAGTAGTAGTAGTACCAGTAGTAGGAGCAGTAATTATAGTAGTAGGAGTAGCAATATCGGTAGTAGTAGTAGTAATAGTAGTAGTAGTTATTGTAGAAGTAGCAGTAGTATCGATAGCTATGGTCGTAGTTATAATACTATTAAGTAGTCATAGTAGTAGTTTTAACAGCCATAGTAGAAGGAATAGTAGTCACGATAGTAGTAGTAGTAGTAGTAGTAGAAGTAGTAGTAGTAGGAGAAGTAGTAGTAGTAGTAGTAGAAGTAGTAGTAGTAGGAGAAGTAATACTAGTAATAGTAGCAATAGCAGTAGTAGTAGTTGTAGTCATAGTAGTAGGAGTAGTAGTAGCCGGTATAGTGCCAGTAATAGTAGTAGTAATAGTAGTAGCAGTAGTAGCAATAGTAGGTGTAGTAGCAGCAGCAATATTAGCAAGAGCACTATGAAAAGTAGAAGTAGCAATAGTAATAATAGCAGAGTAGCAATTGTAACAGTAGTAGGAGTAGTAGTAGAAGAACTAGTAATAGTAGTAGAGGTAGAAGTTGTTGGAACAGCTGTTGCAGTTGTAGGAGTAGCAATGGCATTAGTAGTAGTAGCAGTAGCTATAGTAGTAGTAATAGTCGTAGTAGTAGTACCAGTGGTGGTTGTAATAGTAACAGCAGTTGCAACAATGCTGGTAGTAGTAGTAGTAGTTATTGTTGTTGTTGTAGTAGTTGTTGTTGTAGTAGTAATAGTTGTAGTTGTAGAAGTAGTAGTACTAGTAGTAGAAGTAGTAATAGTGGTTTCAGTATTAGTAGTAGTAGAAGACATAGTAGAAGTAGTAGTAGGTGTAGCAATAGTAGCCGTAGTAGTAGTAGTAGTTGTTGTTGTAGTCCTAGTAGGAGTAGTAGTTGTGGTAGTTGTAGCTGTAGTGCTATTAGTAGAAGCAGTAGTAGTAGCAGTAGCTGTAGGAGTAGTAGTAGTAGTAGTAGTAGTAGTAGTAGTAGTAGTAGTAGTAGTAGTAGTAGTAGTAGTAGTAGTAGTATCGTAGTAGTGTAGTAGTAGTTAGTGGTAGTAGTGTACTAGCTAGTAGAAGTAGTTATTGTAGTAGAGGTAGCAGTAGTAGTTGTAGTCATAGTAGTAGTCTTAGTAGGCGTAGCAGTAGTAAAAGTAGTAATAGTGATAGTAGTAGTAGTAGAAGGTGTTGTAGTAGTTCTTGTAGTAGTAGTAGTTGTAGTAGTGTAGTGGTAGCAACAGTAGTTGTAGTAGTAGTTGTGGTAGTAGTAGCAGTAGTTGTTGTTGTTTTTTGTTGTTGTTTTTGTTGTTGTTGTTGTTGTTGTTGTTGTTGTTGTTGTTGTTGTTGTAGTAGTAGTAGTAGTAGTAGTAGTAGTAGTAGTCATAGTGGTAGTAGTAGCAGGAGTAGTAGTAGCAGGAGTAGTAGTAGTAGATGTAGTAGCAGCAGTAGTTGTAGTTATAGTAGTAGACATAGTAGTTGTAGTTGTAACAGTAGTAGTAGTCGTGGTAGTAGTAGTAGTAGTAGTAGTAGTAGTAGTAGTAGTAGTAGTAGTAGTAGTAGTAGTAGTAGTAGTAGTAGCAGTAGTTGTAGTTGTAGCTGTAGTAGTAGTTGTTGTAGTTGTAGCTATAGTAGTAGTAGTAGTAGCAGTAGTTGTTGTTGTTGTTGTAGTAGTATTTTTTGTTGCAGTAATAATAGCAGAAGTTGTAGCAGGACAATTTGTAGGAGTTGTAGTCGGGGAAGGAGTGGTAGTAATAGTGGTAGTAGTAATAGTGGTGGTAGAAGTTGTAGCAGTAATAGTTGTACTAGTCTTTGGTGGTGGAGTAGTAGTAATGGGAGTAGTTGTTGTTTTAGTTGTACTACTAGTTGTTGTGGTAGTCGTAGTGGTAGTTGTAGTAGTAGTAGTAGTAGTAGTAATAGTAGTAGTAGTAGTAGTAGTAATAGTTGTAGTAGTAGCAATAGTTGTAGTAGCATTAGTAGTAGTGGTAATTGTAGTAGTAGTAGTAGTAGTAGTAATAGCAGTCGTAGCAGTAATAGCAGTAGAACTAGGAGGGTTAGGAGGAGTAGTAGTAGTAGGTGTAGTGGTTGTAGTAGTAGCAGGGGTAGTAGGAGTTTTAGGATTTGCAGTAGTTTGTGTAGCAATAGCAACAATAGCAGTAGTAGGAGTAATAGTGGATGTAGGTGTAGAAGTATGAGCAGCAGTTGTAGTAATAGGAGTAGAAGTCGTAGTGCTAGTAATTGTAGTAGTAGTACTAGTAGTAGGGGGAGTGGTAGTAGTGGCAATTATACTAGTAGTAGAGGTAGTAGTAGTAGTAGCAGTGGTAGAAGTATTAGCAGTACCAGGAGTGTTATTAGTAGTAGTCGAAGCTGTAGGAGTAGCAACATTGTAGTAGTAGTTGTTGTTGTAGCAGTGGTATTTGTTGTCGTAGTAGTACTAGCAAAAGTTGTTATAAGAATAATTAAAGGAGTTGTAGTTGTAGTAGGAGTAGTAGTAATAATAGTAGTAGCAGTGGCGATAGGAGTAGCAGCAGTAATAGTAGTACTACTCTTTGGAGAGTAGATGTGGTTGTACTAGTAGTTATTGTAGTTGTAGTAATTGTAGTAGTAGTTGTTATATTTCTTGTAGTAGTAGTAGTAGTAGTTGTAGCCCTGGTAGTAGTAGTAGTAGTAGGAGTAGGAGTAGGAGTAGGAGTAGGAGTAGTAGTGGTAGCAGTATGAGTATTAGTAGTAGGATTAGGAGTAGTAGTAGTAGTACTAGTACTAGTATTAGGAGTAGTATTTGTGGCAATAGGAGTAGTAGTAGTAGTAGTAGTTATATTAGTGCTAGTAGCAGTAGTAGAAGTAGTAGTAGCAGTGAGAGTTGTTGTTGTTGTTATAGTAGTAGTAGTACTAATAGCAGTATGAGTAGTAGTAGTAGGAGGAGTAGTAATAGTCACAGTAGCAATAGCAGTAGTAGCAGTAGTTGTGGTAGCAGTAGTTGTTGTAGTAGTCGCAGCGATAGTAGTAGTAGTAGTAGTAATATTAACGATAGCAATAGCAGCAGTAGTAGTAGTGGTTGGAAGAGGAGGAGTAGTAGCTAGTATAGTAGTAGTAATAGTAGCAGTAATAGTAGTAGCAGTTGTAGTAATTGTAGGTGTAGCAGTAGCAACAGTACTAGTTGGAGCAGTACTAGAAGTAGTAGTCGTAGTAATAATAGTCATAGTACCAGTCGCAGCAGTAGTAGTAGGAGTAGCAATAGCAGAAATTGTAATAGTAGTAGCAGCAGAAGTTGTAGGAGTAGCTATTGCTATAGTAGGAGCAGCAATAGCAGCAGCAACAGTAGTCGTAGTAGTAGTAGTAGTGGTAATTGTAGTAGCAGGAGCAGTAGTAGTAGCAATAGTAGTAGAAGCATTAGTAGTAGTAGTAGTAGCAGAAGTGGTAGTTGCAGTAGTAGTAGCAATAGTAGAAGCAGTAGTAGTTATAGTTATAGTAGTAGTTATTGTTATTGCAGTAGTTGAAATTGTAGCAGTAGCTATAATCATTATAGTAGTAGGAATCATAGTAGTAGTAGTAGGAGTAGTAGGCGTATAAGTAGCAGTGGGAGAAGTGCTTGTAGTAGTAGCAGTAGGTGTAGCTACAATAGCAGTAGGAGTAGCAGTATCAATTGTAGTAGTAGTAGCAGTAGCATTAGAGGTGGTAGAATTAGTAGTCCCAATTGTAGGAGTAGTAGTAACAGAAGTTGTAGCACAAGCAATAGTATTAGTTCTAGTAATAATAGTAGTAGACTTAGTAGCAGTAGTAGCAGTAGTAGTTGTTGTTGCTGTTGTAATAGACGTAGCAAGAGAAGGAGTAGCAATAGTGTTAATTCTGGTAGTAATACTAGTAGAAATAGTTGCTGCAATAGTAGTAGTTGTATTGGTAGTAGTAGTAGTACTAGTAGCAGAAGCCACAATAGTAGAAGTAGTAGTAGTAGTAGTAGTAATAGCAATAGTATTAGTAGTTGTTGTACAAGAAGTAGTAGTAGTAGTAGAAGTAGTAGCAGTAGTAGTAGCCATAATAGTAGCTATCATAGTAGCAATAGTTGTAGTTGCAGTAGCAGATGTAGTAGTCGTAGTAGTAGTAGTAGCACCAACAACAATAGTAGTCATTATAGTAAGTGCAGTAGCAACAATTGTAGTTGTAGTAATAGTAGCAGCAGCAGAGTGGTGGTAGTAGTAGCAGTAGTAGCAGCAGCAGTAGTAATAGTAGTAGCAATAGCAGTGTAGTCGTAGTAGTTGTCCTAGTTGAAGTAGTAGTAGTAGTAGTAGCAATAGTAGTAGTAGTAACAGTAGTAGTAGCAATAGTAGTTGTAGTAGTAGTAGCAATAGTAGTTGTAGTAGTAGTAGTAGTTGTTGTTATTGTTGTTGTGGTTTTAGTAGTAGTAGTAGAAGAAGTAGTAGTAGTAGTAGTAGTGGTAGTACGAGTACTAGTAGTAGCAGTTGTAGTAGTAATTGCTATTGCAACAGCAACAGTAGCTGTTGTACTTCTAGTATTACTAGAAAAAGTTATTGCTGTGTTAGTAGTAGTAGTAGTAGTCATAGTAGCAGTAGTAATATTGTTAGTAAAAGTAGTAGTAGCAATAGTAGTAGTAGTGGAAGTAGTAGTAGTAGTGGTAGTAGTAGTAGAAGTAGCAGTAGTAGTAGCAATAGTAGAGGTTGTGGTAGTAGCAGGAGTAGTAGTAATATTAGTAGTTGTTGTTGCAGCAGCAATAGTAGTAGTGGTAGTGGTAGTAGTAGTAGCAGTTGTGGTAGTAGTTGTACTAGTAGTAGAAGTAGTAGTTGTTGTATTAGAAGTTGTAGTAGTAGTACTAGATATAGTAGCAGTAATAGTCAAAGTATGAGTTGAAGTAGTACTAGTAGCAATAGTTGTAGTAGTAGCAGTAGTAGTAGGAGCAATAGTATTAGTAGTAAAAAACGTTTTAGTAGTTGTGGTAGAAGCAATTGTAGTAGTAGAAGTAGCAGTAATAGCAGTAATAGCACTAATAGGAGTATTAGTTGTAGTAGTAGTAGTAGTAGTAGTAGTAGAAGAAGTTGTATTAGCAATTGCTGTAGAAGTAGTACTATTAGTAGTATATGTAGTAGTAGTATTAGTAGTAGTTGTAGTGATATTAGTAGTAATAATAGCAGCAGTAGTAGTAGTAGCAATAGTTGTAGTAGTAGGTGTAGTAGTTGTTGTAGTAGTAGTTGTAGCAGTTGAAATAGCAGTAGGAGTAGGAGTATTAGTAGTAGTAGTAGTAGTAGAAATAGTAGTAGTAGTAGTAGTAGCAGTAGGAGTACTAGCAGTAGCAGTAGGAGTAGTAGTAGTCGTTGACGGAGTAGTAATAGTAGTAGTAGTGGTTTATGTTATGGTTGTTGTAGTAGTAGTAGTTGTTGTAGGAGTGGTAGTAGTAGCAGAAGAAGGAGATGTAGTAGTAGTTGTTGTAGCAGTTGTAGTATTATTCGTAGTAATAGTAGTAGTTGTGGAGTAGTAGTACAATTAGTGGTAGTTGTATTAGTAATAGTATAGTAACAGTAGTAGTGCTGGTAGTGGTAGTGGTAGTAGTCGAAGTAGTAGTTGCAGTATAAGTAGTAGCAGCAGTAGCAGTAGTAGTTGTAGTAATAGTAGCAGTAGGAGTAGCGTTAGTGGTAGTAGTAGTAGTACTAATAGCAGCAGCAACACTACTAGTAGTAGCAGTAATAGTAGCAGTAGGAGTAGTAGTTGTAATAGTAGTAGTAGTGGTAGTAGTAGTTGTAGTAGTAATAGTAGTAGTGGTAGTCATAGTAGGAGGAGTAGTAGTAGTGGTAGTCATAGTAGGAGGAGTAGTAGTAATCGTAGTAGAAGTAGCAGTAGTAGTAGTCGTAGTAGGAGAAACCGTAGTAGCAGTCTTAGTAGCAGTAGTAGAAGTTGTGGTAGCATTAGTATTAGTAGCGGTAGTAAAAGCAGTAGCAGCGGAAATAGAAGAAGTAGTAGTAGAAGTCATAGTTGCCGTAGTGGAAAATGTTGAAATAGTAGAAGTAGTACTCGTAGCTATCGCAAGAGTAGTAGTAGTAGTAGAAGTAGTAGTAGTATTACTAGTATTGGCAGTCCTAGTAGTAGTAGTAGCAGTTGTGGTTGTTATTATTGTAGCATTAGCAGTAGTATTGGAGGAGGAGTACTAGTAGTGGTAGTAGTAGCAGAAGTAGTAATTGTAGCAGCAGTGGTAACAATAGTAGTGGCAATAGCATTACCAACAGTTGTAGTAGTTGTTGTAATAGTAGCAGTAGTAGCGGTAGTTGCAGTAGTAGTAGCAGTAGAAGTAGTTGCAGTAGTAGTGTAGTAGTAGTGATAGTGGCGGTAGTTGCAATAGTGGCAGTAGTAGCAGTTGTAACAGCAGCAGTAGTAGCAGTTGAAGTTATAGTTGCAGTAGCAGTAGCAGTAGTAGCAGTAGTTGTTATACAGGTAGTAGAAGTAGGAGAAATAGAAGTAGTAGTAGTATTAGGAATAGTGGTAGAAGCAGCAATTGCAGAAGTTGCAGCAATTGTAGTAGTAGTAGTAGTAGCAGTAGTTGAATAAGTTATAGTAGTAGTAGCAGTTGTACCAATAGTAGTAATAGTAAAAGCAGTAGTAGTAGCAGGAGTTGGCGTATCTGTGCCATTAATAATAGCAATAGTAGTTGTTGTTATTGATGTTGCAAAAATATTATTAGGAGTAGTAGTAGCAGTTGTAGTATTAGGAGAAGTAGTAGTCACAGTAGTAGCAGTAGTAGCAGTAGTAGCATTAGTAACAATAGTAGAATTAATAGTAGTAGTACTAGCACAAGTAGTAGTAGTTGTTGTAGTAGTAGTTGAAGGAGTAGTTGTAATAGTAGCAGCAGTACTAGCAGTAATAGTTGGAGTAAATGCAATAGTAGTTGGAGTAATAGCAATAGTAGCAGTAGTAGACATAGTAGTAGCAGTACCATTAGTAGTAGCAGTAGTAATAGTAGTTGTTGTAGTAATAGTTGTAGAAGTTGTTGTCGTAGTAGGAGCAGCAGCAGTAGTAGTAATATTAGCAGCTGTAGTAGTAGTAGAAGAAGTAGTAGCAGAAGCAACAACAATAATAATAACAGTTGTGGCAGTTGTAGTAGTAGTAGCAGTAGTAGTGTTAGTAGTAGCAGTTGTAGTAGGAGTAGTAGCACAACAACAGCAAATGTAGTAGTACTACTCGTAGTAGTAGTCGTAGTAGTAGTAGTAGTAGTAGTGTTAGTAGTTGTAGTAGTAGTGGCAGTAGAGCAGAATAGTGGTTGTTTGTGGTTGTTTTTAGCGTTGGCGGATAGAAACCCGATAAGGCAAACTAAACCAGAATAGTGGTTGTTTGTGGTTGTTTTTAGCATTGGCGGATAGAAACACGATAAGGCAAACTAAACCCAACCCAAGAAGGAAAGAAGAAGCAATAAACCCAAATTCCTCGATGAGCCTTCAGAAGACTTGAGGAAGATTTATATAGAAACCAAGTGCCTCAGCAGATGCGATAAGAAAGCATCTTGCAAAAGCTACTTTTACAAAGCTTCTTTACACAAAGTCAAAAGCTACTTTACACAAAGCTAAAAGGGGGGGATAAGATGCGATAAGGGAATCTTATCTTATCCTTATTCCTTTCTTCTGGCACAAGTTGATGCTTTCCTTCGAGCGCAAGGTTGAGCAATCCTGTTTAGAACAGAAAGGCGGGCAGCCGCTGTGCTGAATCAGCCGTGAGTTTGACTGCCGTTCCGAGTTGGGTGTCGATCTGAGTCATAACAGGAAGCCACTGGGCCCAGAAGTTGCCTTTTGTTGTCATGAGCTCCTGCTCTTGAAATGTTGCGATCTTTTTAATGATATGGGGCTATAGTCTGATTCGCTGATTACCAAGGACTGCCCCTAGAAACTCCACTTCAGAGACCGCTAGCTTCATTTTGGTTGGGCTAAGGATAAGCCCATGAGTCTTGCAGATCTGAAGCATAATCTGCAAGTGCTGTTCGTGCTCAGCTGTCGAGGACGAGAAGACCAAGATGTCATCAATATATACGGCGATGAAGTCTTCTGTCCCTTTGAAGCAATAGTCCATCTTCCTTTGGAAGATGGCAGCTGCATTCTTGAGACCGAATGGCATGACAAGCAATTCGTATAATCTGTCTGGTACCCAGAACGCTGTCCATTCTATGGAATCGGGTTGCATAGCAACTTGATGAAACCCTGACTTTAAGTCAAACTTAGAGTAGATTGTGCTCCTACTCACCTTCCGTAGGATGGTGTTGATCCCTGGTAGGCTATACTGGTCTTTGTTGGTAATATCATTCAGGCGTCGGTAATTAAATACCATTCGTTCCTTCCCTTTGATTTCTTGGCCAGTATGAGGATCAACATAGGTGCCGGGATTGACAATGATCGCGGTTGTGCGATGCCGGCTTTTGCTGGGACGGATAACGCCAAGGTCCAAGAGAGCTCTGACAGGTTTGGCATAAGTTGCTTTGTCTTGTGGGGTGATATGCTTCAGAGGCCGGTCTTCAATAATGAAGTCCGGGTTCTTAATGTCCAGCTGGCATAATACCTTGTTCTTGGCCCAATGCTTGAGTGGGTTGTCACCAATATAACCCAGTTGTCGGAGCTCATCCAGTATGGAGTTCAGCTTACTGGTGAGATTTTGCCTTGGTTGTTGTGCAGCTGAATACTGTACTGCTTCTTGGATTTGTAGATACTCATCCTCTTCCAGTTCCAATTCTTCAATTGCTGCTGCCGTGGGAACAGAGGGAAGAGTATGGATTGTGGTTACGTTCTTGTAAAATGTAACCGTGTTGCCTTCAATGCGGAAGCCGCCCTGCTTGGCGCGGATGAAGTTACAGCCCAGGATCATTTGGATATCCTCCCCTAGTTTCATAGGGAAGGCATACGTATAAGGGATCCTGAAGCCATTTTCCCCGATCAGCATACGGGCGAATTTCAGTTTTTTGTTGGCCAAGGTTCGTGAGTTGATGTCGTTGAAATGTACTAGGAAGGGATTATCTTCCAGGGCATCAGCAGGGGCTGCTCCTTGGTCGACACAGCAGGTCGTTGCCCCTGTATCAAGGATTGCATTTACCTCAAATGGCACAACGTTGGGGATATCAAACTTCACCTTGAGATTGTACAGCATGTTCTTCGTTCTCCTTGGTTGTGGCAGCACCCGTGCTTCCGCAGCGAGGAGTTTTTGTGTTGTGTCGACGAGGAAAACATTCAGATTGTTATCGTCATCGTCGATGGCTCCCTCCATGCTTTCGAGGGCGATGGGCGCCGCCGGTGGCTGGATGGCGGCGTGCGCGCTGCGGAACCGGTGAAGTTCCCGCTGTAGGTCAAGTCGCTCGAGCACCATGCGATCCAAGTCCATGGTGGCATGTTCGAGCTCGTGATACTTATGCTGCCATTTCTCAGCCTCTTGTTTCCAATGGTGATTTTCCTGTTGAATAAGGAGGAGGCGTTGCTGGAGGGCCTCCTTCTCATCTTGAGCAAGGGCGAGTTGTTGGTGTAACTGCTTCTTTTCCCCTTCACAAGCAGAAATATAAGTTTGTTGCTCAAGTACTAAATTGGTGGAATTGTACCTTGGAAGGGAGGCCTGGGCAACTGGAATTCATTTGTCAAAATAATACGAGCTGCACCGTCCACAGACCGTCAGCTGGCAGGTTGGGCAGTGCATGCGGCAGCGTTTTTGAGAGGGCGCCTGGCAGCAGCAGCACTGCTCGCAGACGTCCGACACGTCTTGATTCACCTCCCACATGTGGCTACACTCGTATTGCTATTGGGATACACGGACCATTGCACGGTATCCTCCTGTGGGGCCAATCCACCATGTCCGATCTTCTTCCCAGAACATGAAAATCTGTTCCTCCAGGATTGTCGTGTCTTCCTCTCCCTCGAAAATGCTATAAATAGCATCGCTGGGGTCGTCACCTTCTTGGACAGAAACAATCTCGCAATCTGGTAGGAGGTCCAGTTGTTCAAACATGGCGACACGTTTGACATTGCGTCGCTCATTGGGGCATTCCAGGGCATAATGTCCTTCTTCACCACAAAGAAAACACCGACACCATCTGTTTCGGATTAGGTGCTTCTTCTTCTCAATCCTGGCATGAGAGGGATGTGGCTTTCCTTTATAAGTAGTGGACCGTCGGACTCCACACTTTCGCTTGGGTTGTTGATAATACCCAGGGATGGGTATATCCTGGCAGAATGAGAGGTCCTTCAAGGCCCGTGTGAAGGCCGCTTCTTTGCATGCTTCTTCGAGATAATTATAAGTAAAGACAATCCGTGGATAAACACCAATAGTGTTACCTGGGTGTTTCCTTTGAAAAGCTGCTTTAATCTTTTTGCCGATATTTCCAGGCATCTTTGACCACAGTTTCTCTGATATCTCAGGGCCGGTAAACAGTCGACCAGTCCTGGATGCGACCTGCATATAGTCATTGAGAAACGGGATTATATCCCGTAAGTTCTGGCAGGATAGTCGCACTAGATCCCTGTAGGCCTCTTCCTGGGTAGCCGTCGAGCCTTGATAGGTATCCTCCAGGGCGAAGATGGTTCGTATTTGGGACAGAATGTTTTGAGTCCCGTCTGCACCATCTGCATGATACAACAGGTGCTGGTATTCCATGGGATAGGCCATCGGCCATTGGATCCATGCTACCTTTTCTGATTCTCTTAGTAGGTTTTCAATAAACTCAGTCTTTGTCCGAGGGTCTGTAAATCCTTGGAGGGCAACAGTATTTTTGGTGATGGATTTCCAACGCATGAAAACATCATTAAATATCCCGATTTGCAGGGGCATGACGAAGATTGCACCTGATTGTTGTTGGGCAGAAGGGAGATTCTACCATTCTGAGGTGTTTTTAGCTTTCAACCTCAGATTATTTTGGCACATAGCTTCCAGCTGTCGGTCCCTGGCTTGGACCGGGTTCTGTGGGTCTCGCAGCTGGAGGATAGTTGACAGGACCCATGGTTGAGTCAACTGGAGGCCTGTAGTCTGATACAACAGAGGAAGAGCAAAGCCGCTTTGTTGGTTGTGCCCGTTGCGGTGCCTGCTGGGGATACTCCATACCCCAGTTATCTTCACCGAAAGTGGCAATGAGTTCTGTTTCTCTCAAACCAGTATAATACAGCAAATACTCACAGTATTCCTCGGGATCCTCATTTGGGTCAGAGCTGTCCTCCTGACGCCAGGTGGCTAAGAGGGGGAAGTTGTCGCCAGTTTCCTCCTGCGGAGGGTCCATGGACCGGAGTACAGAGGTCCCTAGGCGGGTATCTCCTGCATGGGTTCCGCTTGGGGAAGTTTGGCTTCCACTTCCTTTCGGCTGCCACAGCTGTTGTCTTTTTGTATGCTGTTGCTGAGCAAGACGTCATCGTCACTTCCGTGCTGGCATCACTTTGCGGGTTGATTATTGCTGCTCGACACCCATGGTGATGGCAGGCTGCTGTCCCGTGGTGCTCTGAGGCTCCATGTCACTAGGATTGACGTCCTAGCCTATTGGGGTAAGAGGGATAGGTGCCAAGAAAGAGGGAGGTGCTGAGTACCTGACATAATAGTCAAATTTGCCACTGGGCTCTCCCAGGGTATCCCATCTTTCTTCTGGCTCCGCTTCTTGCAGTTCGTGAAGCAGGACGGCAACAACTTCATCCTCCTCCTTTTCTTCAGGGTCAGGAAGGGAGGAGTACTGAGTGAAGCTGAGGGAAATTCGTCCATCCAACAGTCTGTGACATGCAACTTCTGTTGGTGCTAGTCGTACTGGCGTGATGCGGGAAGGCTGGAGAAGCCAGTTCATTCCGCATAATTGTGCAGTTGAATACTGCTTTCCAGGGAGGGCATGAATACCGTGACTGGCTAGATAGTCAATCACTCCGGTGACCTCATAGGCAAAGGCCACATTTGGGGTATTCGAGAGTCGCCCAATGAGTCCTCGGGTGATGAGTAGATTTGCCTCACCATACCGCCAGGTGTCATATCCCCAAGTTAGAAGGGAGATTTGAATATTCCTGCAAAAATGCCCAATTGTTAGCATCATATCTGGGATAATATACACCAGCTGACTTCCCTGTGTAAGGTCGACTTCCATGGTGGCAATCGGTGCTTTGTCACCATGCCAGCGGTTGTCGCGAAAGACAACAAGTGCCATCGTACCCTCAGCATGTCGATGTCGATGTAAGATTTGCAGGTGGACCTGCAGAACTCCAAGATGAATAAACTTCATCTTACTGTTTAAGAGCTGCTGGTAACTCTCTTCTTGAATAAAATTGCGGTCCACTTGTGCGTCTCCTACGCAGCTGATGGACTCTTCCGAATGATGTATATACACTCGATGGTGCTCATCATCCATCTGAGAGTGATACAATACTTCAGCGGGGGGATTGCTGCTCGCTCCCGCATAGATAGCCGGAGCTGTTCCTGGGGGTGAAGGTGCTGCTCCAAGATGTGCTGAGAAGAAGGTTGCCCTGCTAGTCGACGGAGCATCCGTCGCGTGGCTTGCTGTGTGTTGTACAGCCGGCATTTATTGCGCCTGTACCCCCTAATTTGGTCCTCGACCAGGGGCTTGGGTAGTTGTTCCTGCTGCAGCATGGTCTGTGATATTGCCATTGAGTTTCGCTTGTTCTTCCTGCAAAATTAATAACGGACCTTTGTTCACAAGAAGTCTCCCGCGTGGTTCGGGAGGTCTGGTTTTGGGACTGAGAGACAAATTCTCTAGTCTTGTGAGTAAAGAATCCAGAAGAACAGGGTTCTTCTTCTGTAGTGTTCTGAGGAACCGGGTGTCCGCTTGAATCTCCTTTAAGGTCTTAGCTATTTGTACTAAAAGCTGGATTTGGGTATTGTTTTGCTTAATAATAGCTATGTTCTGGGTAGAGGTACTAACACAATCACTAGGTTTAACAAAACCGTTTGCTGGATTGTCTATGGGTTCTACTGCTTGCAAGGCATCTTGGTATGAAGCGGTGGTTTTAGCTGGTAAGAAAGTGTTCATACAGAGGTAGGGCTGATTTTGTTGGAGAAATACAATCTAGGTACCCTGGGTGCGTGTGTGCTACCTTGTGTACAAGCTTGCCAAACATGAGACGAGAACTGTTCGAACACATACGCTTGCACAAGGGCATCCCTCATGCTCATCCAACTGGCAGCTACTGCCTCTTGCAGGTTTATGCACACTGTGGCCTTTTGCAATTAGGACACCTTGATTGGCGTCTGAGCCTTAAGCCTCAACTCCCCAAGACCACTAATCCCTACTTCTTTCCCAATATTGACCTTGCGGTGGACTTATTAGGTCCAGCCTCTGTGCCACCCGAGGGGTCAATCCAGGATTTTTCGAAACTCTTGGTCTGAGTGTTCAGGGCAAGAAAAAGCTAGAGAAGCCTCCACACACTCCCTACGGAGTACCTAGACTGAGAGGGTACTACTCAGCCATGGGAACAAGAACCAAGTAAGGAACAAAGCTCTAATTCCAGAATAGTGGTTGTTTGTGGTTGTTTTTAGCGTTGGCGGATAGAAACCCGATAAGGCAAGCTAAACCCAACCCAAGAAGGAAAGAAGAAGCAATAAACCCAAATTCCTCGATGAGCCTTCAGAAGGCTTGAGGAAGTTTTATATAGAAACCAAGTGCCTCAGCAGATGCGATAAGAACGCATCTGGAAAAAGAAACTTTTACAAAGCTTCTTTACACAAAGTCAAAAGCTACTTTTACAAAGCTACTTTACACAAAGCTAAAAGGCGGGGGATAAGATGCGATAAGGGAATCTTATCTTATCCTTATTCCTTTCTTCTGGCGCAAGTTGATGCTTTCCTTCGAGCGCAAGGTTGAGCAATCCTGTTTAGAACAGAAAGGCGGGCAGCCGCTGTGCTGAGTCAGCCGTGAGTTTGACTGTCGTTCCAAGTTGGGTGTCGATCTGAGTCAGTTTGAGGGCGTGCAGGAAACGCAATTGTTGTAGAGTGGTAAGTGCTTCCTGGGCACTCTGCCGTTCCAGTTGTTGAAGCTTTCTCCTTGTGTCATCATAGGTTGCAAGGGACGTGGGGAGGTCCCGTAGGCGGTGTAGTTGTTGTTCATACTGGCGCACAAGGTTTTGGCGGCTGCTAGGTGCTTTTGCCTTGCTTGAGGGGCTGCCTGTGGAGCTTGCTGCAATTGCGTTGCTAGTAGACTGAGGGCCTCTAGATCTGCGAGTACAGGCCATCCTGAAATGATAAGGGAAGTGACTAAGTGAGAGAGAGTATCAGCCAATTGGTTGTCCTCTCCGTCGATGTGTTCAAACTGGATGGTAAGCCCTGTGCCTGTGATGTAATCAGTGAAGGCGAGCCAGCGTACGCGGGAAGGCTTGTTGTTAGCCGATTTGTTGAAGAAGCTAATAATTGCTTGACAGTTCGTACGGATTGTCAGCTCAGCTTTATCCAGATAGTAGATTTTGAGTGCCTCCAGTGAATTCATAACAGCAAATAGTTCCACATCGATAGTAGACTTCATTGGTTGGAACTTGCCGCTAGCATAGGCGCATACCCTTTTAGCAGATTTGGGGTCAAATTTCTGCGGTTTCCATTTGCATACCCTGCCCCAGCTTGTCATACAGCCATCTGTCTCGAGGATCATATAGTTGTTGTCTGGTGGTAGTTCAAGATCAGGCAGTTGTTGCACTAGAGCCTTGATTTTTGTAACTAAGTCCCAATCCTGGGAGTTCCAGCATTTCTCCCTGGTTGGACTTCTTTTTGCAAAGAGAGGCCCAAGTAACGTCCCCAGATTTGGGATGTAGTTTCGGGTATAATTCAGAATCCCGAGCCAGGCTCCGAGGCCTTTTGTTGTCATGAGCTCCTGCTCTTGAAATGTTGCGATCTTTTTAATGATATTGGGCTATAGTCTGATTCGCTGATTACCAAGGACTGCCCCTAGAAACTCCACTTCAGAGACCACTAGCTTCATTTTGGATGGGCTAAGGATAAGCCCATGAGTCTTGCAGATCTGAAGCATAATCTGCAAGTGCTGTTCGTGCTCAGCTGTCGAGGACGAGAAGACCAAGATGTCATCAATATATACGGCGATGAAGTCTTCTGTCCCGTTGAAGCAATAGTCCATCTTCCTTTGGAAGATGGCAGCTGCATTCTTGAGACCGAACGGCATGACAAGCCATTCGTATAATCCGTCTGGTACCCAGAACACTGTCCATTCTATGGAATCGGGGTGCATAGCAACTTGATGAAACCCTGACTTTAAGTCAAACTTAGAGTAGATTGTGCTCCTACTCACCTTCCGTAGGATGGTGTTGATCCCTGGTAGGCTATACTGGTCTTTGTTGGTAATATCATTGAGGCGTCGGTAATTAAATACCATTCGCTCCTTCCCTTTGATTTCTTGGCCAGTATGAGGATCAACATAGGTGCCGGGACTGACAATGATCGCGGTTGTGCGATGTCGGCTTTTGCTGGGACGGATAACGCCAAGGTCCAAGAGAGCTCTGACACGTTTGGCATAAGCTGCTTTGTCTTGTGGGGTGATATGCTTCAGAGGCCGGTCTTCAATAATGAAGTCCGGGTTCTTAATGTCCAGCTGGCATAATACCTTGTTCTTGGCCCAATGCTTGAGTGGGTTGTCACCAATATAACCCTGTTGTCGGAGCTCATCCAGTATGGAGTTCAGCTTACTGGTGAGATTTTGCCTTGGTTGTTGTGCAGCTGAATACTGTACTGCTTCTTGGATTTGTAGATACTCATCCTCTTCCAGTTCCAATTCTTCAATTGCTGCTGCCGTGGGAACAGAGGGAAGAGTATGGATTGTGGTTACGTTCTTGTAAAACATAACCGTGTTGCCTTCAATGCGGACGCTGCCCTGCATGGCGCGGATGAAGTTACAGCCCAGGATCATTTGGATAGCCTACCCTAGTTTCATAGGGAAGGCATACATATAAGGGATCCTGAAGCCATTTTCCCCGATCAGCATACGGCCGAATTTAAGTTTTTTGTTGGCCGAGGTTCGTGAGTTGATGCCGCTGAAATGTACCAGGAAGGGATTATCTTCCAGGGCATCATCAGGGGCTGCTCCTTGGTCGACACAGCAGGTCGTTGCCCCTGTATCAAGGATTGCATTTACCTCAAATGGCACAACATTGGGGATATCAAACTTCACCTCGAGATTGTACAGCATGTTCTTCGTTCGCCTTGGTTGTGGCGGCACCCGTGCTTCCGCAGCGAGGAGTTTTTGTGTTGTGTCGACGAGGAAAACATTCAGATTGTTATCGTCATCATCGATGGCTCCCACCACGCTTTCGAGGGCGAGGGGCGCCGCTGGTGGCTGGATGGCGGCGTGTGCGCTGCGGAGCCGGTGAAGTTCCCACTGTAGGTCAAGTCGCTCGAGCACCATGCGATCCAAGTCCATCGTGGCATGTTCAAGCTCGTGATACTTATGCAGCCATTTCTCAGCCTCTTGTTTTCAATGGTGATTTTCCTGTTGAATAAGGAGGAGGCGTTGCTGGAGGGCCTCTTTCTCATCTTGAGCAAGGGCGAGTTGTTGGTGTAACTACTTCTTTTCCCCTTCACAAGCAGAAATATAAGTTTGTTGCTCAAGTACTAAATCGGTGGAATTGTACCTTGGAAGGGAGGCCTGGGCAACTGGAATTCGTTTGTCAAAATAATACGAGCTGCACCGTCCACAGACCGTCAGCTGGCAGGTTGGGCAGTGCATGCGGTAGTATTTTTGAGAGGGCGCCTAGCAGCAGCAGCACTGCTCGTAGGCGTCCGGCACGTCTTGATTCACCTCCCACATGTTGCTACACTGGTATTGCTGTTGGGATACGCAGACCATTGCACCGTATCCTCCTGTGAGGCCAATCCACCATGTCCGATCTTCTTCCCGGAACATGAAAATCTGTTCCTCCAGGATTGTCGTGTCTTCCTCTCCCTCGGAAATGCTATAAATAGCATCGCTGGGGTCGTCACCTTCTTGGACAGAAACAATCTCGCAATCTGCTAGGAGGTCCAGGGCATTGGGGCATTCCAGGGCATAATGTCCTTCTTCACCACAAAGAAAACACCGACACCATCTGTTTCGGATTAGGTGCTTCTTCTTCTCAATCCTGGCATGAGAGGGATGTGGCTTTCCTTTATAAGTAGTGGACCGTCGGACTCCAAACTTTCGCTTGGGTCATTGATAATACCCAGGGATGGGTATATCCTGGCAGAATGAGAGGTCCTTCAAGGCCCGTGTGAAGGCCGCTTCATTGCATGCTTCTTTGAGATACTTATAAGTAAAGATAATCCGTGGATAAACACCAATAGTGTTACCTGGGTGTTTCCTTTCAAAAGCTACTTTAATCTTTTTGCCGATATTTCCAGGCATCTTTGACCACAGTTTCTCTGATAACTCAGGGCCGGTAAACAGTCAACCAGTCCTGGATGCGACCTGCATATAGTCATTGAGAAATGGGATTATATCCCTTAAGTTCTGGCAGGATAGTCTCTCGAGATCCCTGTAGGCCTCTTCCTGGATAACCGTCGAGCCTTGATAGGGATCCTCCAGGGCGAAGATGGTTCGTATTTGTGACAGAATGTTTTGAGTCCCGTCTGCACCATCTGCATGATCCAACAGGTGCTGGTATTCCATGGGATAGGCCATCCGCCACTGGATCCATGCTAGCTTTTCTGATTCTCCTAGTAGGAACAACTACCCAAGCCACTGGTGGAGGACCAAATTAGGGGGTACAGGCGCAAGAAATGTCGGCTGTACAACACACAGCAAGCCACGCGACGGATGCTCCGTCGGCTAGTAGGGCAACCTGCTTCTCAGCACATCCTGGAGCAGCACCTTGACCCCCAGTAACAGCTCCGGCTATCTATGCGGGAGCAGGCAGCTATTGCCCCCGCTGAAGTATTGTATCACTCTCGGACGGACGATGAGCACCATCGAGTGTATATACATCATTCGGAAGAGTCCATCAGCTGCGTAGGAGACACACAAGTGGACCGCAATTTTATTCAAGAAGAGAGTTACCAGCAGCTCTTAAACAGTAAGATGAAGTTTATTCATCTTGGAGTTCTGCAGGTCCGCCTACAAATCTTACATCGACATGCTGAGGGTACGATGGCACTTGTTGTCTTTCGCGACAACCGCTGGCATGGTGACAAAGCACCGATTGCCACCGTGGAAGTCGACCTTACACAGGGAAGTCAGCTGGTGTATATTATCCCAGATATGATGCTCACAATTGGGGATTTTTTCAGGAATATTCAAATCTCCCTTCTAACTTGGGGATATGACACCTGGCGGTATGGTGAGGCAAATCTACTCATCACCCGAGGACTCATTGGGCGACTCTCGAATACCCCAAATGTGGCCTTTGCCTATGAGGTCACCGGAGTGATTGACTATCTAGCCAGTCACGGTATTCGTGCCCGCCCTGGAAAGCAGTATTCAACTGCACAATTATGCGGAATGAACTGGCTTCTCCAGCCTTCCCGCATCACGCTAGTACGACTAGCACCAACAGAAGTTGCATGTCACACACTGTTGGATGGACAAATTTCCCTCAGCTTCACTCAGTACTCCTCCCTTCCTGACCCTAAAGAAAAGGAGGAGGATGAAGTTGTTGCCGTCCTGCTTCACGAACTGCAAGAAGCGGAGCCAGAAGAAAGATGGGATACCCTGGGAGAGCCCAGTGGAAAATTTTACTATTATGTCAGGTACTCAGCACCTCCCTCTTTCTTGGCACCTGTCCCTCTTACACGAACAGGCTGGGATGTCAATCCTAGTGACATGGAGCCTCAGAGCACCACGGGACAGCAGCCTGCCATCACCATGGGTGTCAAGCAGCAACAATCAGCCCGCAAAGTGATGCCAGCACGGAAGTGGCGACGACGTCTTGCTCAGCAACAGCATACAAAAAGACAACAGCTGTGGCAGCCCAAAGGAAGTGGAAGCCAGACTTCCCGAAGCGAAACCCATGCAGGAGATACATGCCCAGGGGCCTCTGTACTCCGGTCCATGGACCCTCCGCAGGAGGAAACTGGCGATAACTTCCCCCTCTTAGCCACCTAGCGTCAGTAGGACAACTCTGACCCAAATGAGGATCCCGAAGAATACTGTGAGTATTTGCAGTATTATACTGGTTTGAGAGAAACAAAACTCATTGCCACTTTCGGTGAAGACAACTGGGGTATGGAGTATCCCCAGCGGGCACCGCAACGGGCACAACCAACAGAGCGACTCTCTGTTATATCAGACTACAGGCCCCCGGTTGACTCAACCATGAGTGCTATCAACTATCCTCCAGCTGCGAGACCCACAGAACCCGGTCCAAGCCAGGGACCTTCAGCTGGAAGCTATGTGCCAAAAAATCTGAGGTTCAAAGCCAAAAACACCTCAGAATGGTGGAATCTCCCTTCTGCCCAACAACAATCAGGAGCAATCTTCATCATGCCCCTGCAAATCGGGCAATTTAATGATGTTTTCATGCGTTGGGAATCCATCACCAAAAATACAGTTGCCCTCCAAGGATTTACAGACCCTCGGACAAAGACCAAGTTTATTGAAAACCTACTAGGAGAATCAGAAAAGCTAGCATGGATCCAGTGGAAGATGGCCTATCCCATGGAATACCAGCACCTATTGTATCATGCAGATGGTGCAGACGGGACTGAAAACATTCTGTCGCAAATACAAGCCATCTTCGCCCTAGAGGATCCTTATCAAGGCTCGACGGCTATCCAGTCAGATGCCTATAGGGATCTAGAGCGACTATCCTACCAGAACATATGAGATATAATCCCGTTTCTCAATGACTATATGCAGGTCGCATCCAGGACAGGTCGACTATTTATCGGCCCTGAGTTATCAGAGAAGCTGTGGTCAAAGATGCCTGGAAATATCGGCAAAAAGATTAAAGCAGCTTTTGAAACGAAACACCCAGGTAACACTATTGGTGTTTATCCTCGAATTCTCTTTACTTAAAAGTATCTCGAAGAAGCATGCAAAGAAGTGGCCTTCACACGGGCCTTGAAGGACCTCTCATTCTGCCAGGATATACCCATCCCTGGGTATTATCAACGACGCAAGCGAAAGTTTGGAGTCCGACGGTCCACTACTTATAAAGGAAAGCCACATCCCTCTCATGCCAGGATTGAGAAGAAGAAGCACCTGATCTGAGACAGATGGTGTCGGTGTTTTCTTTGTGGTGAAGAAGGACATTTTGCCCGGGAATGCCCCAATGAGCGACGCAACGTCAAACGTGTCACCATGTTTGAACAACTGGACCTCTCAGCAAATTGCGAGATTGTGTTTGTCCAAGAAGGTGATGACCCCAGCGATGCTATTTATAGCATTTCTGAGGGAGAGGAAGACACGACAATCCTGGAGGAACAGATTTTCATGTTCCGGGAAGAAGATCGGACATGGTGGATTGGCCCCACAGGAGGATGCCGTGCAATGGTCTGCGTATCCCAACAACAATACGAGTGTAGCCACATGTGGGAGGTGAATCAAGACGTGCCGGACGCCTACGAGCAGTGCTGCTGCTGCCAAGCGCCCTCTCAAAAATGCTACCGCATGCAATGCCCAACCTGCCAGCTGACGGTCTATGGACGGTGCAGCTCGTATTATTTTGACAAACGAATTTCAGTTGCCCAGGCCTCCCTTCCAAGGTACAATTCCACCGATTTAGTACTTGAGCAACAAACTTATATTTCTGCTTGTGAAGGGGAAAAGAAGCAGTTACACCAACAACTCGCCCTTGCTCAAGATGAGAAAGAGGCCCGCCAGCAACGCCTCCTCCTTATTCAACAGAAAAATCACCATTGGAAACAAGAGGCTGAGAAATGGCAGCATAAGTATCACGAGCTCGAACATGCCACGATGGTCTTGGATCGCATGGTGCTCGAGCGACTTGACCTACAGTGGGAACTTCACCGGCTCCACAGCGCGCACGCCGCCATCCAGCCACCGGCGGCGCCCCTCGCCCTCGAAAGCGTGGTGGGAGCCATCGACGATGAGGATAATAATCTGAATGTTTTCCTCGTCGACACAACACAAAAAGTCCTCGCTGGGGAAGCACGGGTGCCGCCACAACCAAGGCGAACGAAGAACATGCTGTACAATCTCAAGGTGAAGTTTGATATACCCAATGTTGTGCCATTTGAGGTAAATGCAATCCTTGATACAGGGGCAAGGACCTGCTGTGTCGACCAAGGAGCAGTCCCTGATGATGCCCTGGAAGATAATCCCTTCCTTGTACATTTCAGCGGCATCAACTCACGAACCTCAGCCAACAAAAAACTGAAATTCGGCCGTATGCTGATCGGGGAAAATGGCTTCAGGATCCCTTATACGTATGCCTTCCCTATGAAACTAAGGGAGGCTATCCAAATGATCCTGGGCTGTAACTTCATCCACGCCATGCAGGGCGGCGTCCGCATTGAAGGCAACACAGTTACATTTTACAAAAACGTAACCACAATCGATACTCTTCCCTCTGTTCCCATGAGAGCAGCAATTGAAGAATTGGAACTGGAAGAGGATGAGTATCTACAAATCCAAGAAGCAGTATAGTATTCAGCTGCACAGCAACCAATGCAAAATCTCACCAGTAAGCTGAACTCCATACTGGATGAGCTCGGACAATAGGGTTATATTGGTGACAACCCACTCAAGCATTGGGCCAAGAACAAGGTATTATGCCAGCTGGACATTAACAACCCGGACTTCATTATTGAAGACCGGCCTCTGAAGCATATCACCCCACAATCCAAAGCAGCTTATGCCAAACATGTCAGAGCTCTCTTGGACCTTGGCGTTATCCGTCCCAGCAAAAGCCGACATCGCACAACCGTGATCATTGTCAATTCTAGCTCCTATGTTGATCCTCATACTGGCCAAGAAATCAAAGGGAAGGAGCGAATGGTATTTAATTACCGATGCCTCAATGATATTACCAACAAAGACTAGTATAGCCTACCAGGGATCAACACCATCCTACGGAAGGTGAGTAGGAGCACAATCTACTCTAAGTTTGACTTAAAGTCAGGGTTTCATCAAGTTGCTATGCACCCCGATTCCGTAGAATGGACATCGTTCTGGGTACCAGACGGATTATACGAATGGCTTGTCATGCCATTCGGTCTCAAGAATGCACCTGCCATCTTCCAAAGGAAGATGGACTATTGCTTCAAAGGGATAGAAGACTTCATCGCCGTATATATTGATGACATCTTGGTCTTCTCATCCTCGACAGCTGAGCACGAACAGCACTTGCAGATTATGCTTCAGATCTGCAAGACTCATGGGCTTATCCTTAGCCCATCCGAAATGAAGCTAGCGGTCTCTGAAGTGGAGTTTCTAGGGGCAGTCCTTAGTAATCAGCGAATCAGACTACAGCCCCATATCATTAAAAAGATCGCAACATTTCAAGAGCAGGAGCTCATGACAACAAAAGGCCTCGGAGCCTGGCTCGGGATTCTGAATTATGCCCGAAACTACATCCCAAATCTGGGGACGTTGCTTGGGCTGCTCTATGCAAAAACAAGTCCAACCGGGGAGAAATGCTGGAACTCCCAGGATTGGGACTTAGTTAAAAAAATCAAGGCTCTAGTGCAACAACTGCCTGATCTTGAACTACCACCAGACAACAATTATATGATCCTCGAGACAGATGACTGTATGACAGGCCGGGGCGGGGTATGCAAATGGAAACCCCATTACTAGTTGTAGTGACTGCAGCAACAACAATAGTAGTAGTTGACATAGTAGTAGTGTCAGCAGCAACAGGAGGAGGAGGCGTAGTTGTAGTAGTAGATGTAGCTATAGGAGTAGGAGTAGTAGTTGTGGTAGTAGTGGTTGTAGTAGGAGCAGCGATAGTAGTAGTAGTGGTTGTAGCAGCAGCGGCTGTGGTAGAAAAAGTAGTAGCATTTGTAGTAGTAGCTACAGTAGTAGTACTACTACTTGTAGTAGTTGCAGTTGTAGTTGTAGCTGTTGTAGTACTAGAAGTATTAGTTGTAGGAGTAGTGGAAGTAGCAGTAGTAGAAAAATAAGTAGCAGTAGTGCAAATAGTAGTAGTAGCTGAAGCAGTAGAAGTAGTAGTAGCTGCCAGAGTAGTAACAGTTGAATTAGGAGTAGGAGAAGTAGTCGTAGTAGATGTACTAGTAGTAGCTGAAGCAGTAGAAGCAGTAGTAGCTGCCAGAGTAGTAACAGTTGAATTAGGAGTAGGAGAAGTAGTCGTAGTAGATGTACTAGTAGTAGCTACAACAACAGCAGTAGCAGCATTAGTATGAGTAGTAGTAGAATAGCAGTAGTAGCAGTAGCAGCAGCGGTAGCAGCAGTAGTAGTAGTAGCAATGGCAGTAGTAATAGTAGTAGCAATGGCAAAAGCAGTAGTAGTAGTTGCAGTAGTAGCAGTAGTAGTTGTTGTAATAGTAACAGTAGGAGCTATAGTTGTAGCAGTCATAGTAGCAGCAGTTCTAGTACTTGTAAGAGATGTAGTAGTAGTGTTAGTAGTGGTAGTAGTAGCAAGAGCAACAACAGCAATAGTTGTAGTAGTGTCCGCAGCAGTAGCAATAGTAGCAGAAGTAGTACTCGAAGCGGCAGTAGTAGTAGTCATTGTGTTAGAAGTCGTAGATGTTGTACTAGTAGTAGTAGTAGCAGTAGAAGTAGCAGTAGTAGTATCATTAGCAGTAGCAGTACTATATGTTTTTGTAGTAGCAGAAGTAGTAGTAGCAGTGGTAGTAGTAGTTGTGGTAACAGCAACAATAGCTGTAGTAGAAGAAGCAGTAGCAGTTGTAGTAGTAGTAGCAATACTAATACTACTACAAGTAGTAGTTACAGTAGTAATAGTGGCAATAGTAGTAGTAGTAGTATTAGTTGTAGTGGTAATAGTAGTGATACTAGTAGCAGTTGTTGTTGTTGGAGTAGTAATAGTAGCAATAACAGAAGTATTAGTAGTAGTAGTAGCAGCAGTAGCAATAGTGGTAGTAGTAGCAGTTGTTGTAATAACAATAGAAGTAGTAGTAGTAGAAGTAGTAGTAGATGTAGTAGTAGTAGTAGTAGTCATAGTAGTAGTAGTTGTTGTTGTTGTTGTAGTAGTAGTATTAGTTGGAGTAGTAATACCAGTAGTAACAGTAGTAGCAGTAGTAGTTATTGTAGTAGCAGCAGCAATAACAACAGTAGCAGTTGTTGTTGTAGCAGCTAAAATAATGATAGTAGTAGCAATAGTAATAGTAGCATTAGTATTAGTAGTAGTAGTAGTTATAGTAGTAGAAGTTGGAGTAGTAGTACTAGTAGTAACAGTCGTAGCAGTAGTAGCAGCAGCAGTAGTAGTAGTAGTTGTAATAGCAGCAGCAATAACGATAATTGTAGTAGTAGTTGTTGCCATAGTAGTTCTAGTAACAGTAGTAGTAGCAGTAGTATTAATAGGTGGAGGAGTAGTAGTAGTAGTAGTAGCAGTAGCAGCAGCCTTAGCATTAGTACAATTAGTAGTAGCAGCAGGAGTAGTAGTAGTAGTTATTATTGTAGTAGTTGTGGTGGCAGTAGTAGTAGCAACAGTAGTTGTGGTAGTAGTAGTAGTAGTAGTATTAGGAGTACTAGTACTAGTAGAAACATTAGTAGCAGTAATAGTAGCAGCAGCAATAGTAGTATTAGTAGCAACGGCAATGAAAACACTACTAATTGTAGTAGTTGGAGTAGTTGTAGTATGTAACGTAATAGCAGTAGTAACAGTAGTAGTAGCAGGAGTAGTCGTTATAGTATGTAAAGTAATAGTAGTGGTAGAAATAGCAGTAGTTGGAATAGTAATAGTATTAGTAGTAGTTGTAGTAGTAGTAGTAGTAGTAGCAGTCGCAGAAGTAGTAGTAGTATCAGTAGTAGTAATGGCAGTAGTAGTAGTAGTAGTTGAAGTAGCAGTAGCTATAGTAGCTATACTGGTAATAGTAGGAGCTGTAGTTGTACTAGTAGAAGTTGTCATAACAAGAGTAGTAGTAGTAGTACAAGTAGTAGTAGAACTAGAAGCAGCAGTAGCAGAAGTAGCAGTCATAGTAGTAGCTATTCTAGTAGTTGTAAGAGATGTAGCAGTTGTATTAGTAGTAGTAGCAATAGCAGTCACAGGAGTAGTAGTATTAGTAGTAGTAATACTAGTAGTAGTAGTTGTGGAAGTAGTAGTAGTAGTGGTGGTAGTAGTAGTAGCAACAGTAGCAGTAGCAGAGCTGTAGTAGTACTTGTAATAGTCGTAGTAGTTGTAGCATTATTTGGATTGGCACTAGTAGTGACTATAGTAGTAGTAGCAGCATTAGTAGTCTTAGAAGTAGCAGCAGCACCAACAACAGCAGAAGTAGTAGCACTGTTTGTTGTTGCAGTAGTTGAAAACGTAGCAGTAGTAGCTGCATTAGAAGTAGTAGCTGTTGTAGCAGTTTTTGTTGTAGTATTCATAGAAGTCGTAGCAGTAATAGTCGTAATAGATGTAGTTGTTTTAGTGCTAGCAGTTGTTGTTGCAGCAGTAGCACTAGTTGTAGTAGCAGTTGTAGTGGTAGCAACAGTAGAAGTAGTAGTTGTTGTAGTAGTAGTAGAGGTAGTACTAGTAGCATTGTCGCTGCAGCAGCTGCTGCAACAACAACAATAGTAGTAGAGCTAGCAGTAGTTGTAGTTGTCATACTAGTTGTAGATGTAGTAGTGGATGTAGTAGTAGCAGGAGAAGTATTAGTAGTTGTAGTAGTAGTATTCCTAGTAGTAGTAGTTGTAGTAGTTGTAGCAATAGTTGTTGTTACAGTAGTTGTAGCTGTAGCTTTATTAGTAGTAGCAGTAGTAGCAGTAGAATAATTAGCAGCAGAAGGACTAGTACCAGTGGTTGCAATAGTTATAATAGTAGTACTTGTTGTTGTAATAGTAGTAGTAGCACTAGCAGTAGTAGTAACAGTAAAAGTTGCACTAGCAGTAGTAGTAGTAGTAGAAGTAGCACTAGCAGTAGTAGTCACAAGAGACATTATTGTACTTGTAGTGTTAGTAGTTATGGTGGTAGTAGTAGTAGCAGGAGTAGTAATAGTAGAAGTAAAAGGAGTAGCAATAGAAGTAGTAGTAGTAGTGGCAGTAGCAGCAGTAGTAGTAGTAGCTATACTAGTAGCAGAAGTGGTAGTAGTAGTAGTAGGAATAGTAGTAGTAGTAGTAGTAGCTGTAGTGATAGTAGCAAGAGAAGTAGTAGTTGTTGTTGTAGCCGCAGTAATAGTTGTAGAAGTAGCAGTAGTAGGAGTAATAGTAGTAGTAGTAGTACCTGTAATAGTAGTACTACATTTTGTAGTAGTAGTTGTAGAAATAGTTTTAGCATTTGTAGTTGTGGCAGTAGTAGTAGCAGTTGGCGAAGTAGTAGAAGTAGTAGCACTAGAAGTTGTGGTAGGTGAACTACTAGTATTAGTCGTAATAGTAGTTGTCGCAGGAGAAGTAATATTAGTTGTAGTAGAAGTAGTAGTAGCAGTAGTAGTAGTAGTGGTAGTAATAATAGTAGTAGTAGTAGTAGGAAAAATAGTAGTAGTAAAAGTAGGACTAGTAGTAGTCGTAGTAGTTGTTGTTGTTATAGTAGAAGTAGTAGTAGTAGTAGTGGCAGTAGTAGTAGCGTGAGTAGTAGCAGCAGTAGAAATAATAGTAGTAGTAGTAGCTGTAGCAGAAGAAGTAGTAGTAGTAGGAGGAGGAGGAGCAATAGTAGTTGTTGTTGTTACAGTAGTTGTAGTGGTAGCTCTATTAGTAGGAGCAGTAGTAGCAGGTGAATAATTAGTAGCAGAAGTAGTAGTACTAGTGGTCGCAATAGTTGTAGTACTAGTTTTTGTTGTTGTCATAGTAGTAGTAGCACTAGCAGTAGTAGTAATAGTAGTAGTAGCACTAGTACTAGTAGTAATAGTAGAAGTAGCACTAGCAGTAGTAGTAACAATAGACATTATTGTACTGGTAGTGTTAGTAGTAGCAGTAGTAGTAGCAATAGTAGTAGTAATCGTAGGAGTAAAATGAGTTGCAGTAGAAGTAGAAGTAGTGGTAGCAGCAGCAGTAGTAGTAGCCATACTAGCAGTAGAAGTGGTAGTAGTAGTAGCTGTAGTAGTAGTAGCTGTAGTAGTAGTAGTGGTAGTAGTACTAGTAGTAGTAGTAGTAGTAGTAGTAGCAGTAGGAGAAGTTGAGTTGTAGGAGTAAGCGTAGAAGTAGTAGTAGAAGTAGTAGTATTAGTAGTTGTAGTAGCAGCAACAGTTGTAGCAGTAGCAGCAGCAGCAGTAGTAGTAGTAGTAGTAGTAGTGGCTGTAGTAGCTGTAGTAGCAGTAATAGGAGTAGTACTAGTTGTAGTAGTAGCAGCAGTGGTGGCAGGCAGAGGAGGAGGTGGAGTAATAGTAGTAGGAGTTGGCGTAGGAGTAGTAGTGGGGTTTGTAGTAGTAGTAGTTGTAGTACTTGGAGTATTAGTAGCAGCAGTAGCAGGAGTTAGTGTAGTAGTAGTTATAGTAGTAGTAGTTGTTGTAGTGGAAGTACTAGTAATAGTAGTAGTAGTTGTTGTTGTTGTAGTAGTAGTAGTAGCAATTGTAGAAGCTCCAATAGCAGCAGCAGCAGCAGTAGCACTAGTAGTAGTAGCGGTAGTTGTATTAGTAGTAGGAGTAGCACTAGTAGGAGTAGTAGTCGGAGTTGGAGTAGAGGTATTTGAATTAGTAGTAGTTGTCATAGTGGCAATCGTAGGAGTCATAGTAGGAGTAAGAGTTGGGGTTAGAGTAATAGTAGTAGTTGTAGCAGTTGTAGTACTACTAGTAGGAGTAGCAGTAGTAGCAGTTGTAGGAGTAGGAGTCGTAGTAGTAGTAATGCTAGTAGAAATAGTAGCAGTATTGCGAGTAGTAAGTAGTTGTAGCAGTAGCAGTAGTGTAAGTAGTAGTAGTAGTAGTAGCAGTTGTAGTAGTGGCAATTGCATTAGTAGTAGTAACAATAGTTGCCATAGTAGTAGTAGTTATAGTTATTTTCATAGTAGTATTAGTTAGAGTTGTAGTAGGAGTAATCGTTGGAGTTGTAGTTATTGGAATAGTGGTGACAGCAGTAGCTATACCAGTAGTAGTAGTTGTAGAAGTAGAAGTAGGTGTAGTAGTTGCTGTATTAGTAGTAGCAGTTGTAGCAGGAATAGCAGTAGCTATAGGAATAGAAGTTGTATTAGTAGTAGCAGTAGTAGTAGTTGTTGTAATAGCAGCATTTGTAGTAGTAGTAGTAGTAGTAGAAGAAGTAGTAGTAGTAGTAGTAGTAGTAGTAGTAGCAGTAGTAGTAGTAGTAGCAATAGGAGTTGTAGTAGGAGGAGTAGTAGCAGTAGTTGTTGCTGCTGTAGTAGTAGTAGCAGTAGTAATTGTATGAGTTGGAGTAGAGGTAGTAGTAGGATTTATAATAGTTGGAGTAGGGGTTGTACTAGTAGTAGGAGTAGGAGTAGCAAAAGGAGTTGGGGTAGGAGCTGCATTAGCAGTAGTAGTAGCCTTAGTAGGAGTAGTAGCAATAGCAGTAGCAGAAGTAGTAGTAGAAATTGCAGCAGAAGTAGCAGTAGCAATAGTAGTAGTTGTTGTTATAGTAGTGGTAGTAGCAGTAGTAGAAGTAGCAGTAGAAGTAGCAGAAGTAGGTGTTGTGGTAGTAGGAGTGTTTGGAGTGGAAATATTAGTACAAGTAGTGGTAGTAGTTGAAGGAGTAGTAGTAGTTATAGGAGTAGCAGTAATAGTAGTGGAAGTTGTTGTTGTGATAGTAGTAGTAGTAGTAGTATTAGGAGTAGTAGTTGAGGTTTTAGGACTGTTAGGGGTAGTAGTACTACTAGTTGTAGTAGTAGTAGGAGGAGGAGGAGGAGGAGGAGGAGTAGTAGTAGTAGTAGGAGTGTTAAGGGTAGTAGTAGTAGTGGGAGTTGTAGTATTAGTAGTAGGAGTAGCAGTATAGTAATAGTAGTATTTGTTGTAGTTGTAGTACGAGGAGGAGGAGGAGGGTGAGGAGTAATAGTAGTAGTAGGAGTTGGAGTAGGAGTAGTAGTTGGATTTGTAGTAGTAGTAGTAGCAGTAGTAGTTGGAGTACTAGTATTAGCAGTTGTAGGAGTAGGAGTAGTAGTAGTTAGTTATAGTAGTAGCAGTACCTGTTGTAGTGGAAGTACTAGTAATAGTAGTAGTATTAGTAGTAGTAGTAGTTATTGTTGTAGTAGTTGTAGTAGCATTTGTATACGCACCAGCAGCAGTAGCAACAGTAGTAGCACTAGTATTAGTAGCAGTAATTGTATTTGTAGTAGGAGTAGCATTAGTAGGAGAAGTAGTCCAAGTTGGAGCAGGGGTAGTCGAATTAGTAGTAGTTGTCGTAGTGGCAATCGTAGGAGTCATAGTGGGAGTTAGAGTTGGAGTTGAGAGTAATAGTAGGAGTTGTAGTAGATGTAGTACTACTAGTAGGAGTAGCAATAGTAGCAGTTGTAGAAGTTGGAATAGTAGTAATGGTGGTACAAATAGTAGCGATGCAGCTAGTAGTAATAGTAGTTGTAACAGTTGCAATAGTGGAAGTACTAGTAGTAGTAGTATCAGTTGTAGTAGCAACAACAATTGCATTAGTGGCAGTAACAATAGTAGCAATTGTAGTTGTAGTTATTGTAATAGTACGTAGTATTAGTCAGAGCTGTAGTAGGAGTAATCGTTGGAGTTGTAGTTATTGAAGTAGTGGTAACAGCAGTAGCTACACTAGTAGCAGTACTTGTAGTAGTAGTAGTAGTAGCAGTAGGGGTAGTCACAGCAGTAGTTGTAGAAGTAGTAGTAGGCGAAGTAGTTGTAGTACTAGTAGTAGCAGTTGTAGTAGGAATAGAAGTAGCTGTAGGAATAGTTGTTGTTGTAGCAGAAGCAGTAGTAGTAGTAGCCATAATAGTAACATTAGTAGTAGTAGTAGTTGTTGTTGTAGTAGTAGTAGTAGTAGTAGTAGCAGTAGGAGTTGTAGTAGTAGGAGTAGTAGTTGTAGTAGTAGTTATTGTAGTTGTTGTTTGTTGTTTAGTAGTAGTAGTCGATTGTTATAGTAGTTAGTCGTAGTCGTAGTAGTAGTAGTAGTAGTAGTAGTAGTAGTAGTAGTAGCAGTAGTAGTAGTAGGTGTAGTAGTAACAGTAGGAGTAGTTCTAGTAGTAGTAGTAGTAGTAGTAGTAGTAATAGTAGGAGTTGCAACAGGAGTTGTAGTAGGGGTTGTAATTGTTGTAGTGGCAGGAGTTGCAGTAGTAGTAGTACTAGTAGTGGTAATGGTAGTAGTAGTAATAGGAGTAGTACTAGTAGTAGGAGTAGTCGTAATAGTAGTAGTAGTAGAAGTAATAGTAGTAGTAGTAGTTTTGGTAGAAGCAGTAGTAGTTGTAGTAGTAGGAGGAGGAGTTGGAGTAGGTGTCGTAGTTGTAGTAGTAGTTGTAGTAGTTGGAGTACTCGTAGTAGCCATAGTTTTAGTAGGGGCAGTAGTAGGAGTAGTAGTAGGAGTTCGTGTAGCAGTAGCAGTAGTGGTAGGAGCAGCAGTAGTAGTTGTTGTTGTATTAGTATTAGTTGTAGTAGTGCTAGTAGTAGTAGGAGTAATGGTAGTCCTAGTTGTACTAGTAATAGAAGTAGTAGGAGAAGTAATAGTACTAGTTATAGTTGTAGTTGTAGCAGCAGTAGTTGTTGTTATTATAGTAGTAGTCGTAGTAGTAGTTGGAGTAGGGGTAGTAGGAGTACTAGGAGTGATAGAAGCAGTAATAGTGGCAGAAGTAGCAGCAGTAGTTGTTGCTGTAATAGTAGCAATAGTAGAAGGTGTAGTGGCAGTAGTCATAGTAGTAGTAGAAGTAGTAGCAGTAGTAGTAGTAATAGATGTAGCAACAGCGGCAATAGTAGTAGCAGTAGCAGCAGTGGTAGTAGCATAAATCGTATTAACAGCTGTAGTAGTAGAAATCTGAGCAGTAGTAGTTGTTGTTGTAGTAGTTGTAGTTGTACTAGTAGTGTGAGTAGTAGTAGTTGTTATTGTTGTAGCAGCAATATTAGTAGCAATCGTAGTAGTAGCAGCAGTAGTAATAATAGCAGTAGAAGTAGTAGTATGAGTACTAGCAGCAGCAGCAGCTGTAGTGAAAGTGGTATTAGTAGTAGCATTACAAGTAGTTGTTGTTGTGGCAATACTAGTAGTACTTGTAATAGTAGAAGCAGTAGTAGCAATACTAGCAGTAGTAAGTGTAGCAGTAGTTCTAGTAGGAGAAGCAGTTGGAGCAGTAGTAGTAGCAGCAGCAGCTAACAATATTAGTAGTAGTAGTGGTAGCAATTGTAGTAGTACTAGTTATAGTAGAAGTGCAGTAGTAGTTGCAGCAGTACTAATAGTATTTGTGGCAGTAATAGTAGCAGTAGTGGCAGTAGTGGTAGTAGAAGTAGTAGCAGCAACAATAGTAATAGTAGTAGTAGAAATAGTACTAGTAGTAGCAGTAGTAGTAATAATAGTAGTAGTAGTATTAGTAGTAGTTGTTGTATGAGTAGTTATAGTAGTGCTAGTATTAGTAGTATTAGTACTAGTAGTAGTAGTGGTGGTGGTGGTGGTGGCGGTGGTGGCGGTGGTGGTGGTGGTGGTGGTAGTAGTAGTAGTAGTAGCAGTAGATATAGTAGCAGGATCAGTAGTAGTGGTGGTGTTATTAGCAACAACAATGGGAGCAGTATCTGTAGCAGCTAAAGCGTCAGCAACAGCAGTGGTAGTTGTAGTAGTAGCCGTAGTAGTAGTAGCCGTAGTAGTAGTAGCAGAAATAGTAGCAGCTACTATGACTACTGCTAGTACTACTGCTACTACTACTACTACTTCAAATAATTCCACTACTACTGTTGCTACCACTGATTATACTACCACGACTACTACTACTATTATGGCTACCACCACTACAAATACTACCACTCCAAGTACTACTTCTACAACTACTACTATTGCTGCTGCTGCTACTACTACTACTACTACTTCTACTAATGTTGCTGCTACTACTACTACTATTACTACTACTGTTGCTACTGCTGCCACTGATTATATTACCACGACTACTACTACTATTATGGCTACCACTACTACAAATACTACCACTCCAAGTACTACTTCTGCAACAACTACTACTATTACTACTACTGCTACTACTACTGCTGCTGCTGCTGCTGCTGCTACTACTAATGCTGCTGCTACTACTACTACTATTACTACTACTGTTGCTACCGCTACTACCACTGCTACTACTACTACTGCTACAACTACTACTACCACCACAAATATGACTACAACTACTACTGCTATTGCTGCTCTTGCTGATGCTAATACTAGTACTAGTACTAGTACTACTACTAAGTACTACCACTACTTCTACTAATACTACTACTACTACTAGCACTACTACTACTTCTGCAACTACTAGTACTAGTACTACTACTACTTCTTTTACTAATACTACTACTACTATTACTAATCCTACTACTACTACTAGTACGGCGACTACTATCACTACTCCTACTCCTGCTACTACTAGTACCAAAACTACTACTCCTGTTGCTTCTGCTACTCCTTCTAGGACTACTACTACTACTACTACTATAACTACTACACCTACAACTACTGCTACAATTCCTGATGCTCTGACCGCTACTACTATTACTAGAACTACTACTATTACTACTACAGCTACTACTCCTACTTCTACTCCGACTACAACTACTCCTACTTCTACTCCTACTACTACTCCTGCTACTACTGCAACAACTGCCACTACAACTATGAGTACTACTGCTGCTGCTATTGTTGCTCTTGCTACTACTACAATGGCAACTACTACTACTGCTATTATTACTGCTACTACGACAACTAGTACTACCACTACTACTGCTACTACTACAACAACAACAACTACTACTCCTACGCCAACTCCACCACGTAAAACTACTCTAACTACTACTACTACTACTAATACTATAACAATTACTACTACTACCGCTACTGCAACACCTACTACTACAACTGCTACTCGTACTACTACTACTACAATAACTACTAATAGTACTACTACTGCCACAACTACTACTCCTACTACTATATTACTACTACTACTCCAACTACAACTACTACTCCTATTACTATTACTACAACAATAGTAGTAGTAGCAATAGCAATAGTAGTTTTAGCAACAATAGCAATAGTATTAGTACTAGTAATAGGAACAATAGCAGCAGTAGTAGTAGTAGCAATAGTAGAAGTTGTAGTTGTAGTAGTTGTAGTAGTAGTAGCAGTAGTAGTAGTAGTAGCAGCAGCAGTAGTAGTAGTAGTAGTAGTAGTAGTAGTAGTAGTAGTAGTAGTAAAAGTAGTAATTGGAGTAGTTGTCGTAATAGTAATAATAGTAGTAAGAGTATTAGTAGTACCTGTAGTAGTAGCAGCAGTAGTAATAGCAATAGTAGTAGTAGGAGTATTAGTAGTTGTAGCAGTCGTAGTAGTTGTAGTTGTTGGTGTAGTGGTAGGAGTAGGAGTAGTTGTATGAGTTGTAGCAATATTAGTATTGCTAGTAGGAGTAGTAGTAATTGCAGTAGCAGTTGTTATAGTATTCGTAGTAATAGTAGTAGTAGTAGTAGTAGTAGTAGTAGTAGTAGTAGTAGTAGTTGAATGTAGTAGTAGTAGTAGTAGTAGCAGCAGGACTAGTAGTAGTAGTAGTAGTCAAAGTAGAAGTAGAAGCATTAGTAGTAGTAGTAGTAGTAGATGGGGTAGTAGCAATAGTAGGAGTAGGAGTAGAAGTAGTAGGAGTATTAGTTGTAGTTGTTGAAGTAGTTACCGCACTAGTAGTTGTAGTAGTAGTAGTAGTACCAGTAGTAGTAGTAGAAGTAGTAGTAGAAGTAGTAGTAGTAGTAAAAGTAGTAGTAATACGAGTAGTAGTTGTAGTAGAAGTAAATATAGTGGCAGAAGTAGTTGGAGGAGTAGTTTTAGGAGTCATGGCAGAAGAAGTAGCATTAGTAGTAGTAGTAGTCGGAGGAGGAGGAGGAGGAGTAGTAATTGTAGTTGTAGTAGCATAGTAGTAGTAATAATAGTTGTAGTAGTAGTAGTGAAAGTAGTAGAGGTAGTAGTAGTAGTTGTAGTAGTATTAGTAATAGCAGTAGTAGTAGTAGTTGTAGTAGTAGTAGGAGTAGTAGTAGTCGTAGTCGTAGTCGTAGTAGCAGTTGTAGTATTAGTAGTAGCAGTAGTAGTAGTTGAAGTACTAGTAGAAGTAGTTATCGAAGCACTAGTAGTAGTAGTATTTGTAGTAGCAGAAGTAGTAGTAGTAGTAGTATGAGCAATAGTAGTAGTAGTATGAGCAATAGTAGTAGTAGTAGTGTAGAAGTAGTTGTAGTAGTAGTCTAGTAGTTGTTGTAGCAGTAGTAGTAGTAGAGGTCGTGGTAGTCGTAGTAGTAGCAATAGTGGTACTAATTGCAGGAGTAGCAGTATTAGTAGTAGCAGCAGCAGCAGTAGGAGTAGTAGTGGTAGTAGTGGTAGAGCTAGTAGCAGTTACAGTAACAGTAGCTATAGCAATTATTGTAGCCGTAGGAGTTAGTGGTAGTAATAGTGGTAGTAGTAGCAGTAGTAACAGTAGCTATAGCAATTATTGTAGCCGTAGGAGTTAGTGGTAGTAATAGTTGTAGCAGTAGTAGTTGTTGCTATAGCAATAGTAGTAGCAGTAGCAGTAATCGTTGATGTAGTAGTAGTAGTACTGGTACTTTTAGTGTTAGTCAAATTAGTGGTAGCAGTAGTTGCAGAAGTAGTAGTAGTAGTAGTTGTTGTTGTTGTTGTTGTTGTAGCGACAATAGTAGTAGTCGCAGTAGAAGTGGAAGTAATAATAGTAGCAGTGGTTGTCATAGCTGTTCTAGTTGTAGTGGCTGTCGAAGAAGTGGTAATAGTTGTAGCAGTAGTAACCGAAGTAGCAAAAGCGGTAGTAGTAGTAATCGTAGCAGTAGCAGTAGCAACAACAGTAGTAGTAGAAGTAGTAATAGAACTAGAAATAGTAGTTAGTGCTAGTAGTTATAGTAGTAGTAGTAGTAGTAGTAGTAGTAATACTAGTAGTAGCAGTAGTAGTAGTAGTGGCGATAGTATTATTTGAAGTAGTAGTAGTTGTAGTAGCGGGAATTATAGTAGGAGAAGCAATGGTAGTCGCAGTAGCTGAAGTAGCAGTAGTAGCATTAGTAGTAGGAGTAGTAGTAGCAGTAATAGTTGTAGCAAAAGAAGTAGAAGTAGTAGTGGTAGTGGCAGGAATAATAGTGATAGATGTTGTAGCAATTGTAGCAGTAGCAGAGGTGGTAGCAGTAGCAATAGTAGTAGCAAAGGTGGTAGCAGTAGTAATAATAGCAGCAGAAGTAGTAGTAGTAGTAATAGAAGTAGTAGAAGTTCTAATTGCAATATTAGTAGTAGTAGTAGTAGTAGTATCAGTCATAGTAGCACTCGTAGCAGTTGCAATAGCTGTAGCTGTAACAATAGTAGTAGCCTTAGGAGTAGTGGTAGTAGTATTTGTAGTAGTAGTTGTTATTGTTGTAGCAAAAGTAGTAGCAGAAGCAGTAGTAGTATAAGTAGTAGTAGTAGCAGTAGTAATTTTAGTGGCAGTCAAACTAGTGGTATTAGTAATAATAGTAGTTGTTGTAGTTGTTGTTGTAGCAACTATAGCAGCAGTAGTAGTAGAAGTAGAAGTCATAGTAGTAGAGGTAGTAGTTGTAGTGGCAGTCGAAGAAGTGGAAGCAGTTGTAGCTGGGGTAACCATAGTAGCTATAGCAATAGTGGTAAGTGTCATTGCAGTAGTAGCTACAGCAGTAGTAGTAGAAGTAGTAGTAGAACTAGAAGTAGTAGTAGTATAAGTAGTAGTAGAACTAGAAGTAGTAGTAGTAGTAGTATTAGCAGTAAGAGATGTAGTAGTAGTAGTAGTAATAGTTGTTGTAGTAGTAGTAGTAGTAGTTGCGACAGTAGTATTAGTTGGGCTAGCAGTATTAGTAGTAGTAGTAGTAGTAGCTCCGTTAATTGCAGTATGAGAAGTAGTAGTAGTAGCTGTAGTAGAATCAACAGCGTAATAGTATTAGTAGTAGTTGTCGTAGACGTTGTAGTAGAACCAGTAACAACACTGGCAACAGTAGTAGTAGTAATAGCAGAGCAACTGTAGTAGTTGTAACAGTTGTAGCGGCAGTTGTAGTAGTAGTAGTGGTAGTAGTTGTAGTAGCAGCATTAGTTGCAGCAGTTGTAGTAGTAGTAGTAGTAGGAGTGATAGTCATAGTAGTAGTAGTAGTAGTAGTAGCAGCAGCAGCAGCAGTAGCTGTAGCAATAGTACTAGTTGTAGCAGTAGTAGTAGTAGAAGCAGTCGTAGTAGTGGTGGTGGGAATAATAGTAGTATTAGTAGTAGCAACAACAATAGTAGTAGCTGTAGTAGTAATCGTAGTGGTTGTTGTTATGATAGTAGCAGGAGTAATAGTAGTAGAAGTAGTAGCCAAAGTAGTCGCAGTAGTAGAGCAAGTAGAAGTAGTAGTAGCAGCAGGAATAGTCATTGTAGGAGCAATACTAGTAGTGGTAATAATATTAGCAATTGTTGTAGCAGTAGTAGCAGAAGTAGTAGTAGGGGGAGACGATGTAGCACTAGTGGTGATGGTGGTGGTAGTAGTAGTAGTAGACGTAGTAGTAGTAGCAGTAGTAGTAGTCGTAGTTGTAGTTGGAGCAGTAGTAGCAGCAACAGTAGCAGCGGTAGTTGCAGTAGTGGCAGTAGTAGTGGTAGTAGAAGAAGCAGTAGTAGTTACTACAGTAATAGAAGTAGTAGTAGCAGCAGTAGTAGTGGCTATAGTAGCAGCAGTAGCTATAGTAGAAGTAGTACTAGTAGTACTAGTAGTAGTAGTAGCAATAGTTGTAGTAGTAGCAGTAGTAGAAGCAACAGTAGTACTAGAAGTAATTGTAGTAGTTATTGTAGGAGAAGTAGTAGTAGTAGTTCTAGTAGTAGTACTAGTAGCAATAGTAGTACTAATAGTAGTAATAGTTGCAGTAGTAGTAGTAGTAACAGTGGTAATAGGAACATTAGTAGCTGCATTAGTTCTAATAGTAGTAGTAGCAATAGCAATAGTAGCAGTTGTAGTCGTTGTAGTAGTAGTTTTGTTAGCAGTAGTACTTATAGTAGATGTAGTACTACTAGAAGTTGTAGCAGTGTAGTAGCAGTAGAATCTGTAGCGATAGTTGTAGGAGGAGGTGGAGTCGTAGTAGTAGTAGTAGTGGTAGCAAAAACAACAACAACAACAGTAGTAACTGCAGCAGTAGTAGTAGCAACAACAACAGCCGCAGCTGTAGTAGTATTACTAGAAGTAGTAGTAACAGCATTAGTAGCCATAGTAGTAGTAGTAATATTTGTAGCAGTGGTAGTAGCAGTGGTAGTAGTAGTAGTAGTAATAGTAGCAGAAGTAGTAGTAGGAGCACTGGTTCTTGCTGTAACAGCTGTAGTAGTTGTAGTACTTGAAGCAATAGCAGCTGTAGAAGGAGTACTAGTAGTAGCAGTACTTAAAGTAGCAGTAGTTGTAGTAGTGGCAAGAGTAGTAGCAGTAGAAGTTGTGGCAGTAGTAGTAGCAGTAGCAGCAGCAATATTAGTAGTAGTAGTAGTAGTAGCAGTAGCAGCAACGATAGTAATAGTAGCAGTAGTAGTAGTAGCAGCAGAATTAGTAGTAGCAGTAGTAGTAACAGTTGTAGTAGTAGTAGTACTAGCAGCAGTAGTAGTAGTTTCAATACTAGTAGTAGTAGGAGAAGTAGGAGTAATAGTATTAGTAGCAGTAGCAGCAATTGCAACAGTAGCAGTCATAGTAGTAGTTCTAGTAGTAGCAGTCTCAGTTGTAGTAGTAGTAGCAGTCTCGGTAGTAGTACTAGTAATAGTCGTATTAGTACTAGCAGCAGTAGTAGGAGCAGCAGTTGTAGTGGTAGGAGTAGCAACAATAATAGTAGCAATAATAGTAGTGGTAGTAGTAGTAGTAGATGCAACGGTGGCAGTAGTTGTTGGAGTAGAAGTAGTAGTAGCCACACTAGTAGTAGTAGTAGTAGAAGTAGTAGTAGTCAAAGTAGCAGTAGTAGTCGCGGCAGCAGTAGTTGCAATATTAGTAGTAGAAATATGAGTAGTAGTAGCTGTATCAACAGTTGTTATAGTACTAGTAGTAGCTGTAGTAGCAGTTGTTGTAGTAGTTGCAATAGCAGTAGTAGAAGTAGTAGTAGTAGTAGTAGTAGAGTAATAGTAGTCGTAGTAGCAGTAGTAGTGGTAATAGTAGTGGCAGAAGGAGAAGTATTAGTAACAGCAAAAGTAGTTGCAGTAGTAGTAGTAGCAGCAGAAGTAATACTACTACTAGTAGTAGAAGTAGTAGGAGTTGGAGTAGTAGTTGGAATAGGTGCCAGAGAAGGAGTAGTAGTAGGAGCCGAAGTAGCAGTAGTAGTAGTGCTACTTTTTGTAGTAGTAGTAGTAGTAGTAGTAGTAGTAGTAGTAGCAGTAGTAGTAGTGGGAGGAGTAGAAGTAACAGTAGTATTAGTGGTGGTGGTAGTAGTAGTCACAGTAGTAGTAGCAGCAGTAGTTGTAGTTGCAGAAACAACAATAATAGTAGTAGAAGATGGAGTAGTTGTAGTTGTTATTGTAGGTGTACTAGTTGTAGTAGTAGTATCTGTCGTAGTATTAGTAGTATTAGCAATTGTAGAAATAATAAAATTAGTAGTAGCAGTAGTAGCAGTAGCAGTAGGTGTATAAGCAGCAGTAGTAGTAGTAGTTGTAATAGTAGTAGTAGAAGTTGCAGTAGTAGCAGCATGAATAGTAGCAGCAGTCGTGGAAGTAGTAGTAGTAGTAGCAGTAGTCGTGGAAGTAGTAACAGCAATAGCCTTAATAGTAGCAATAGCAGTAGTAGCGGAAGTAGTAGCAGCAACGGTAGCAATAGTAGTAGTAGAAGCAGTAGCAGTGGTTCTAGTGGCAGTTGTACTAGCAATAGTAGTAGTAGTAGAAGCAGCAGCCGAATTACTATTACTACTCTAACTACTTGGGCTACTACTACTACTATTCGTACACCTACCACTACTACCCCTTCTCCTACTCCTACTACTTCTACTATCACTTCTACCACTACTATTATCACAACTTCTATACTTATTCCTACTCTTGCTACCACTACTGCTACTCCTCCTACTACAGCTACTCCTAATCCTACTGTTGTTGCAGTTGCTACCACAACTTCTACTACTGCTACTGTTGCAGCTGCTGCTACTACTTCTACTGCTCCTTGTACAATGACTACTTCGACTATTACTACTACTAGTCTTAGTGCTATTGTAGTAGCTGCTACTACTACTGCTACTACAACTTTTACTACAACTACAACTAGTACAACTACTACTACAACATATTCAACTACTACTACTACTACTACTACCACCACAAATTCTATGACTACTCATATTACTTCACCTGCTACTACTACTACTGTAACTACTACTGTTACCTCTACTGCTACTGCTACTACTACTACTACTATTGCAACTACTGCTACAACAGCTATTGCTACTACAACTGCTACTCCTACTACTACTGTTGTTGCTACACCTACTTCTACACTTACCAAAATTACTACTACTAAAACTACTACTAATACTACTGCTCCAACTACGAGTACTACTGCTACTACTACACAACTAATATTGCTACTGCTACTCCAACTACTACAAGTACTTTTGCTACTCATGTTTTTACAACTACTGCCACTACTACTGCTACTTCTGCTACTATTATTACTACTATTTTTACTACGACTACTACTACTGTTACTACAAATACTATTACTACTACTACTACGAGTGCTACTACTCCTACTACTACTCTTATTGCTACTGCTGATACGAGTGCTACTACTCCTACTACTACTACTTCTACTACTACATCAATTGTTACGACTACTCCCACTAGTACTACAACTGCTACTTCAACTACTATTATTAATACTACTACTACTACTACTACTACTACTACTACTACTACTACTACCTCTTATAATACTACTACTACTGCTACGGTTACTACACTACTACCACAACAACTACTACTAATACTACAACTACTCCTACAACTACTACAATTACTACAAATAATAATACTATGGCAACTACTACTACTACTACAACTACTGCTACTACTACTACTGCTACTACTACTACTACAACTCCTACTACTACTACTTCAACTACTACTACTACTACTACTACAAATACAACTCCCACTGCTACTGCTACTACTACCAGTACTACTACTACTATTGCTACTACTGCTACCACTACAACTACTACTACTCCTACTCCTACTCCTACTGCTACTACTACTACGACTGCAGCTACAACTTCTACTACTACTACAACCCTTACTACAACTACTGTGAGTACTACTACTACAACAACAACAATTACTACTACTATTACTACTACTATTACACCTACTATTACAACCACTGCTCCTACTACTACTACTTCTACTGCCACTACTACTACTACTCCAACTACTACTATAACTACTACAAGTACTACTACAAAATACAACTACTACAACAACTACTACTACAGGCACAACTATTACAGCTGCTACTACTACTACTGCTACTACTATTCCTCCTACTACTACAACCATTGCTACTACTACTACTACTCCTTTTACTGCTGCTGCTGCTGCTACTACTATTACTACTACTACTCCTATTACTGCTGCTCCCATACTGCTACTATTGCTACTATGGCTGCTAATACTACTACTCCAACTACTATTGCAACTAATACTACTACTAATACAACTACTGCTACTGCTACTGCAACAGCAACTACTAAACCTACTACTACTAGTGTTGCCGCTACTACTACTGCTACTGCTACAATGGCTACTACAACTACTGCTGCTTCCACTACTTTGATTTCTACTACTGCTACTACAATTACAACAACAACTACTACTACTGCTGCTGCTACTACTACTACTACTACTACTTCTCCTACTAGTATTACTACTGCTACTAGAACTATTACTACAACTTTTGCTGCTCTAACTAATACTAGTGTTGCTACTGCTTCTACACCTACTACTAGTTTTGCTAGTACTACTTCTACTACTGCTGCTGCTGCTACTACAATAACTACTACTTCTTCTACTACTATTACTACTACTAATACTACTACTACAACTGCTACTACTACTACTACGGCTACTACTTCTACTACTATTACAATTACTACTACTGCTGCTGCTGCTGCTACTACAACTACAACAACTACTAGTACTGCTACTACAACAACAAATACTAGTACTACAACTACAACTATTGCTACTATTTCTTCTAGAACAACGATTACTACTAGTAGTACTTCTTCTCCTAGAACTACAACTACTACAACTATTACTACTATTGCTACTACTACTGCTATTACTGCCACGACTGCTACCACAATTAGTACTACTACTGCTACTACTACAATTGCGACTACTAATATAACTGCTACTAATTCTATTGCTACTGCAATTAATACTACTTCTAAAACTACTACAACTGCTGCTGCTGCTACAACTACTGTTGCTACTTCTACTATTACTATGACTACTACTACTACTACTACCGCCTCTACAACAACTACTGCTACTGCTACTAATGCTACTGCTACTACTACTACAACTGCTACTACAACTACTATTGCTATTGTTGTTGTGGCTGCAACTACATCTACTACCACTACAACTACTAGTTCTGCTACTACTAAGACAACCCCTACTACTATTGCTACTGCTTCCACTACTGATACTGCTATTATTACTACTACTAATACTACTGTTGCTACTAATACTACTGCTGCTGCTACTACTCCTCCTCCTACTACTACTAGTACTACAACTACTATGTCTGCTACTACTACTACTACCCCTCCTACTACTACTACTACAAAAACAACAACTATTGCAACTACTGCTACTATTGTTGTTCCTACTACTACTATTACTACTACAACTGCCACTAAGGTATCCATTGCTACTGCTACTACGACTAATACTACTACCACTACTTTTCCTACTACTGTTACTACTAGTACTGCTACTATAACTACTACTACCACTGCTACTACTACTACTGCTGTTACGATAACGGCCACTTCTACTACTAATACTGTTACTTCTACTTCTCCTATTACAACCACTACTACCGCTGCTACTCCTATTACTACTACTACTACTCCAACTACACCTTCTACAGTAGTACTACTATTGCAACTTCTACTACTACTACTTCTTCGACTCCCACTACTGCTACTACTAGAACTACTACTAGTACTACTACTATTAATTCTACTACCACTACTAGTACTCCTAATACTACTATGCCTACTATAGCTACTACTGCTACAGCTATAACTACGACTACTACTATTGCTACTGCTGCTACTATTGCTATTACTGCTATAGCTTCTACTACTACCACTACTATTTAAACTACTACTATAACTATTGCTACTGCTACTGCTACTACTTCTCCCAGAACTACTACTATTGCTACTACTACTTCTCACACTACTACTACTACAGCTACTTCTGCTACAACGATAACTACTACTACCCCAACTACTAAAAATACTACTACTACTGCTGCTACTACTTCTATTATAGTAACTACTACTACTACTGCTACAACTTCGACCTCTGCTACTACTACTAGTACCTGCACTACAAATGCTACTGCTATTACTACTACTATTACTGGTACTTCTCCTACTACTACGACTACTGCTAACACTATAACTACCACTACTACTGCTATAGCTATTGCTGCTGCTACTTCAATTGCTAGTACGGCTACTACTACTACTGCTACTACTGCGACTGCAACTACTACTAACACTACTGCTGCTGCTCCTACTACTACTACTGCTCCTACTACAATCACTACTCCTACTGCTCCTTCAGTATTACTACTACTATTATTTTTACTAATAATACTCCTACTACTACTGCTACTACTACTACTGCTGCAGCAACTTCAACTACTTTTGCTCCGGCTACTACTGCTATTGGTCCTAATACTACTGCTACAGGTGCTACTATGACTACTACTGCTACTACTACAACTGCAACTACTCCTACTCCGACTACTACTACTACTACTACAACTACAGCTCCTGCTACTACTACTACTACTCCTACTACTACAACCACTACTTCCTCTTCTAATACTCCTACCACTACTGCCACTCCTACTGCAACTACTACTACTCCTACTATTACGACTACTACTACTACAACTCCAACTACTACAATCCCTACAACTGCTCCTACTGCTACTACTAATGCAACTACTACAACAACTATTACTAGTACTATGGCTAATACAGTTTCAGTTACTGCTACTGCTACTCCTACTCCGACTAGTACTACAACTAATACTACTGCGGCAGCTACAACAGCTAGTACTGCTATTGTAAGTATTGCTACTACTGCTACTACTATTACAACTACTATTACAACTACTAATACTACGGCGACTACAATAGCTACTACGACTATTACTACTTCTCCTTCTACTACTACAACTACTACTACTATGATAGCTACAACTCGTACTGCTACTAATACTACTACTACTACAGCTACAATAGCTACTACAACTACCACAACTATAAAAAATGCTACTACTGCTGCTACTGTTGCTACTGCTGCTAATATTACTAGTACAACAATAATTGCTACAAATGCTACTGCTACTATGACTACTACTACTCCTACTCCTACTACAGCTACTACTACTACGACTACTACCACTATTTCTACAACTAAAACTACTACTACTACTCCTACAACTACTACTAAAACAACGACAACAACAGCTATACTACTTCTACTGCTACTGCTGCTACTACTACTATTATTTCTGCTACTACTACTTTTCCTATTACTACTACGACTAATATTGGTACCGGTACTACTGCTACTGCTGCTACTATTATTGATATTTCTCCTTCTATTACGACTACAACTACTACAACAATAATAACTTCTACTGCTACTATACTACTACTACTCCAACTACTGCTACTGCTACTACTGCTACTAGTAGTAGTACTACTGTCGCTACTACAGCAGCTACTGCTACTACTACTACTAATTCGGTAGCTACAACTGCTACTACTACTACTACAATTACTACTATAACTACTACTACATCTACTACTACTGCTACTACTGCTACTGTTGTTACAATAAATACTACTATTGCTATAACTCTGACGATTAGAGTTGCTGCTTTTGCTACTACTATTACAACTACTCGTTCTACTACTATTATAACTACTACTACTATTACAACTACTGCTACTATTAGTGCTACTAATACACAACAAATACTAATGCTACTACAACTACTACCACTATTACCTCTCCTATAGCAACAATAACTACTACAACTACAACTTCTCCTACAACTACTACTACTAATGCTACAACGATAGCAAATGCTACTACTACTACTACGGTTTTTGCTACTGCTATCACTACTAGTACTACGACTACAGCTACGACTACTACTCCACTACTACTACTTCTCCTATTGCTATTACAACTGCTACTACTACTCCGACTACAACTACTGCTACTCCAACTAATACTATTGCTGCCACTACTAGTGTTACTACTATGACTTCTACTACTCCTATTACTTCTACAACAATTACTACAACTGCAAATACTGCTACCACTGCTTCCAATGCTACAACTGCTCCTACTGCTACTACAATTACCACTAATACTGCCACCACCGCCGCCACCACCACTACTACTACTACTTCTACTACTATTAATACTGCTACTACTACTACTGCTGCTGCTACTATTACTTCTTCTTCTACTACAACTAGTGCTACTACTACTTCCAATTCCTCCACTACTATTACTACTATTACTACAACTACTACATCCACTACTACTAATATTGCAACTATGGCAGCTATTGCTACTGCTGCTACCACAACTTCGACTACTACGGCTATTGCTATTGCTACTACAATTACTACTACAACTACCACTACATCTACTACTTCTGCTACTACTGCTACTGTTGCTACAACAAATACTACTGCTGCTACAACTGCAATAATTACTTTTGCTGCTACTTCTACTACTACTACTACTACTACTACTACTACTACTATTACAACTACTGCTACTACTAGTGCTACTAATGCAACAACAAATACTACTACAACTACTTCCACTACTACTGCTACGACCTCTCCTATAACAATAATAACTACTGCTACTACTACTTCTTCTACAATAACTACTATTGTGACTATTACGAATGCTACAACTACTGCTAATGCTACTACTACTACTACTACTACTATGGATACTACTACTACTCCCACTACTGCTACTTATCCTACTACTGTTACTACTACTACTGCTGCTACTCCAACTAATGTAACTGCCGCTACTAGTATTACTACAACTACTTCGACTACTATTACTACGACTACTACTACTATTAGTATTGCTACTATTGCTACGACTGCTACTACTACTACTGCTACTACGGCCGCTATTGCCACTTCTGCTAGCACTACTAAGACTTCTACAACTACTGCTACTGCTACTAAAATTACTACTACTACCACAACTACATCTACTTCTACAACTACTTATGCTATTATTGCTGCAACTGCTACTATTGCTCCAACTACTACTACTATTACGCTTACTATTGCTACTGCTTCTATTGCTACTATTGCTACTACGGCTACTAGCACTACTACTACTACTATTACTACTACTACAGCTATTACTACTACTACTGCAACTACTACAACTACTACTATAGTTATAGTTACTGCTACTACTCGTGCCCCTATTACAACAACTAATACTACCACGACTTCTATTAGTGCTGCTACTACGGCTACTACTACTACTACTACTACTTCTACTACTAGTACTACTACTACTATGATAACTACTAGTTCTTCTAGTACTATTTCTACTCCTAATGCTTGTACTAGTACTACTACAGCTACTACAGCTACTACAGCTACTACTACTATGACTAGAACTATTACTACTACTACGACGACTAGTACTACTTCTACTCTACTACTACTACTGCTAATACTATCACTGCTACTTCAGCTATGACCACTACTACTACTCCCATGGCTACTAGGTCTCGTACAGCAACTACTATTCAACTACTACTACTCAAGCTACACATGCAATAGATGCAACTGCTGCAATTGTTACTACTACAACAACAAATACTACTACCACTACTGCTACTATTGCTACTACGGCTGCTAATACTGCTACTCCAACTACTATTGCTACTAATACTACTACTAATACAACTATTGCTACTGCTAGTGCGATTGCGACTACTACATCTACTACTACTAGTGCTGCTGCTACTACTACTACTACTAGGCTACTATGGCTACTACTACTACTACTACTTCCACTACTTCGACTGCTACTACTACTACTGCTGCTACTACAATTACCACAACTACTACTACTACTGCTGCTACTACAACTATTACTACAACCTTTGCTGCTCCAACTAATACTAGTGCGGCTATTGTTTCTACGCCTACTACTAGTTTTGCTAGTACTACTACTACTACTACTACTACTACAATAACTACTACTACTACTATGACTACTACTAATACTACTACTATTGCTGTTGCTACTACAACTACTACTACAGCTGCTGCTACTACGGCTGCTGTTGCTACTACTACACCTACTACTACTGCTGCTGCTACTACGGCTACTACAGCTACTACAACTGCCACTACTTTAACTACTATTACTGCTACAACTACTATGGCTGCTACTACTACTACTATTGCTACTACGGCTACAACTTCTACTACTATTACAATTGCTACTACTACTGTTACTGCTACTACTACGACTACAACAACTGCTACTACTATTACCATAACTGATACAACTAGTACTGCTACTACAACAACAAATACTTGTACTACAACTATTGCTACTACTTCTCCTACAACAACAATAACTACTAGTAGTACTACTTCTCCTATTACTAAAACAATAACTACAACTATTACTACTATTGCTACTACTACTACTACTACTACGGCTACTACTACTGCTGCTACTGCCACGACTCCTACAATAATTAGTACTACTACTACTACTACAACTACAATTCTGACTACTAATATAGCTACTACTACTTCTATTGCTACTGCTACTGCTACTACTTCTACTACTACAACAACAACTGCTACTACTACAACTAGTACTGTTGCTGCTACTATTACAATAACCACTACTACTACTACTGCTTCGACAACAACTACTGCTACTGCTAGTACTGCTACTACTACTACTACTACAACAACTACTACTACAACTACTACTGCTATTGTTGTTGTAGCTGCAACTGCATCTATTACCACTATAACGACTATTCTGCTACTACTAAGACAACCCCGACTACTAGTGCTACTGCTTCCACTACTGTTACTGCTACTACTACTACTACTACTAATGCTGCTGCTCCTACTAATACTACTACTTCTACTGCTACTACCTCTCCTACTACTACTACTACTACTAGAACTACTATTGCAACTACTGCTACTATTGCTGCTCCTGCTACTGCTATTACTACTACAACTACCACTAAGGCATCCACTGCTACTGCTACTACTACTACTAATACTACTACCACTTCTTTTGCTAGTACTGTTATTACTAGTACTAATACTATAACTACTACTACCACTGCTACTACTACAACTGCTACTCCAATTACGGCCACTACTACTACTACTACTAGTACTGCTACAACTACTTCTCCTATTACAACCACTACTACTGCTGCTACTCCTATTACTGCTACTACTACTCCGACTACACCTTCTACAGCTACTACTACTTCTATTACTTCTACTAGTACTACTATTGCAACTTCTACCACTACTACTTTTGCAACTACCACTACCGCCACTACAAGAACTACTACTACTACTACTTCTGTGACTACCACTACTGCCACTACTACTACTCCTAATACTACTATGCCTACTATAGCTACTACTGGTAGCACTACTACTACTGCTACTTCTGCTACTACTACTACTGCTATAACTACTACTACTATTGCTGCCGTAGCTACAGCTGATGCTACTATTGCTACTATGGGTTCTACACCTGCTACTAATTCTACTGCTACAACTTCTACTACTACCACAACTATTTAAACTACTACTATAACTACTGCTACTATTGCTACTATTGCTCCTGCTACTACAACTACTTCTCCTAGAACTCCTACTATTGCTACTACTAGTGCTTTTATTACTACTACAGCTATTACACCTAGTACTAATGCTACTGCTGCTGTTGTTGCTACTACTGCTTCTCCCGCTACTACTACAACTACTTTTGCTACAATGATAACTACTACTACCCCAACTACTAAAAATACTACTAGTACTACTGCTATTACTACTATTGCTACTATTGCTATTATCGTAACTACTACTATTATTGCTACTAACACTTGCACTACTAATGCTACTGCTGCTACTGCTACTATTACTGGTACTTCTCTGACTACTACAACTACTGCTACTATTACTGGTACTTCTCTGACTACTACAACTACTGCTACTACTACAGCTACTGCTACTGCTATAGCTACTACTACTACTACTTCAATTGCTACTACGGCTACTACTACTACTTCTACTACTGCTACTATAACTACTGCTAACAATATTGCTACTGCTCCTACTACTACTGTTGTTACTACAACTACTGCTAACAATATTGCTACTGCTCCTACTACTACTACTGCTCCTACTACAATCACTACTCCTATTGCTCCTTCAGTACTACTACTACTATTATTTTTACTAATAATACTCCTACTACTACTGCTACTACTACTAGTTCTACTGCAGCAACTTCAACTGCCATTTCTCCTACTACTACTGCTACCAGTCCTACTACTACTGCTACTGCTACTACTACTATTAATACTGCTCCAACTACTACTACTACTGAAACTACTAATCCTACTCCGACTATAGCTACGACTACTACTACAACTCCTACTACTACAGCTACTATTGCTACCACTACAACTACTGCAACTTCTGCTACTATTGCTACTACAAATACAACAACTTCTACTACTGCTATTGCTTATACTACTTCTTCCCCTAAACCTACTACTACTGCTCCTACTACTACTACTACTACTATTAATTTTATAACTAATGCTACTGCTGCTACAACTACTAATTCCATTACTAAAGCTTTTGCTGCTACCGCTACTACAACTACTACTATTGCTCTAGCTATTAGTACTACGACTGCTACTCCTACTACTAATACTACTACTACTGCTGCTAGTACTCCAACTACTACTACTATTACTACTGCTCCTCCTCCTCCTACGACAACTACTACAATTGCGACCACTATTATAGTAATTACGACAACTGCTTATGCTACTACTGTGACTACTGCAACTGCTACTACTTTTACGACTAGTACGGCTGCTATGATGATGACTACTACTACTACTACCACTGCTACTACTGCTACTTCTTCTACCACTATTACTACTACTACTACTTCTCCTACAATAACTACTGCTACTGCTACTGCTATAGCTACTACTACTACTGCTGCTGCTGTTGTTGCTTCTACTACTGCTATTACTTTAACTACTACAAATATTACTACTTCTACTGCAATTACTACAGCTAATACAACTTCTCCTATTACTACTGTTGCCACTAGTACCACTACTATTGCAGCTACTACTACTAATACTACTACTACCACCACTACTATTGCTTCTACCACTACCACCACTACTACTACTACCTCACCAACTACTACTTCTACTACTACAGCTGCTACTTCTACTACTACACTAATACTATTGCTATTACTACAACTACACTAATACCACTACTACTACTACTGTAACAATTGATGCTACTATTGCTACTACTACTGCTTCTATCACTACTATTGCTACTACTACTACTACTATTGCGGCTACTACTACGAATACTATTGCTACTACTACTACTAGTACTACTACTACTACTAAGACTGCTACTGTTATTATTACTACAACAACAACAACAACAATAACTACTACTACTATTACTACTTCTGCTATGACAACAACAACTACCACTACTGCCACTACGGCCACTACTGCTGCCAATACTTGGCTTGCAACTACTGCTACTACTGCTTCTTCTTTTACTACTACTACTACTACTATAATAACTACTACTGCTACTATAGCTACTCTTACTACTACTACAACTACAACAACAACAACTACTACTACTACTCGTACAACAACTAATGCTGCTACTACTACTTCTCCTACTAATACTATAGTTGCTACTACTTTTGGTACTACTACTAATGCTACTCCTGCTACTACTACTATAACTACTACAATGACTATTGCTCCTACAGCAACTATAGCTACTTCTACAATAACTACTACTACTCCTACTACTCCTACTATGACAATAACTACAGCTGCTACTACTGCTACAGCTACTACTACTATTCCTACTACTACAACTACTACTAGTATTGCAACTACTACTTCTGCTACTACTACTACTACTACTACAACTACTGCTACTACTACTACTACTCTTACTACTGCTTCTTTTGCTACTAAAACTACTAGTAATAATTCCACTACTATATCTTCTACTACTACAACTACTGCTACTACCACTACTACTACCACGACTGTGCCTATAGCTATGACTATGACAGCTACAACATCTACTGCTACTACCCCAACTACTAAAACTACTACTACTACCACAACTACTGTGACTACTACCACAATTGCTCCCATTGCTAATATTGCTACTATTGCTTCAACAACTACTAAAACTACTATTACTACTATAATAACTACTACTGCAAATGTTACTACGGCTATTGCAATAACTTCTACTACAATAGTAGTAGTAGCAGCAGCAGGAACAGAAGTAGTAGTAGAAGTGGTAGTAGTAGTAGTAGCTATATTAGTAGTTGCACTTGTAGTAGTAGTAGTAGTAGTACTTGTAGTAGCAGCTGTGGCTGTAGTAGCAGTAGTAATAGTGGTAGTAGCAGTAGCAGTAGTAGCAATTGTAGTAGTAGTAGTAGTAGTAGAAGTAGTAGTAGTAGTAGTAGTAACATTAGCATTAGTTGTAGTAGTAGTAGTAGTAGTTGTTGTTGTTGATGATGTAGGAGAAGTAGTGGTAGTAGTAGTTATCATTGTTGTTGTAGATGTAGTAGCAATAGTTGTAGTAGTTGTACTAGTATTTGTTATCGTAGTAGTAGTGGTAGTTGTATCAGTTGTGTTAATAGTAGTTGTTGTTGTAGCAGTTGTAGTAGTAGCAGTAGTAGTAGTAGTAGCAATAGTAGTAGTAGTAATAATAGTAGTAGAAGTAGAAGTTGTAGTAGTAGCAGTCATAGTACCAGCAGTAGCAGTAGTAGTTGTTAAAGTAGTTGTAGCAATAGTAGAGGTAGAAACTGTAGTTGCAGTAGTATTAGTAGTAGCAGTTATAGTAGCAGTAGCAGTAGCAGTTGTAGTAGTATCAGTTGTAGTAGTTGTAGAAGAAGTAGTTGTTATTGTAGTCGAAGCAGTAGTAGTAGTAGTACTAGAAAAACTAGTAGTAGGAGGAGAAGCAATAGCAGCACTAGTATTAGTTGGAGCAACAAAAGCCATACTATGTGTTGTAGTAGTGGTAGTAATAGTACTTGGAGAAGTAGTAGTAGTAGCAGTATTAGTAGTAGTTGTGGTAATTGTAGTTGTTGTTGTTGTAGTAACAATCAAAGTAGTTGGTGCAGCAGCAGTAGTAGTAGCTATTGTAGCAACAGAGTAGTAGTAGTAGCAGCTGCAGTAGTACTAGTAGGTGTAGTTGTAGAAGTAGCAGTAGCAGTAGTTATAGTAGTAGTAGTAGCAGTATTAGTAATAGAATTAGTAGCAATAGTAGTTAGAGTAGTAGTATTAGAAGCCATAGTAGCAATTGTAGTAGTAGTATTTGTAATTGTAGTAGTGGTAGTTGCAGCAGTTGCATCAGTTGTTGTAGTAGCTGAAGGAGTAGCAGTAGTAGTAGCAATAGCAGCCATAGTAGCAGTGAGAGTAGTAGTAGCGATAATAGCTGAAGTAGCAGTGGTTGTGTTAGCAGTAGTAGTTGTAGTACGAGAAGTAGTACTTGCAATAGTAGTAGTAGTAGTAGCAGTAGTCGAAGTAGTAGTAGCTATAGTAGTTGTTGTATTTGGAGTAGTAGTAGTTGTAGTAGAAGAAGTAGTAGTTGTCGTAGTAGTAAGAGTTGTATTAGTAGCAGTAGTCGTTGTAGTAGTAATAGCAATAGTAGTTGTGGCAATAGCAATAGAAGTAGTGGTAGTAGGGGCAAGAGTAGTAGCAGTGACTATAACAGTAGTAGCAATAGTACTAGTTGCAATAATAGTACCGGCTGTAGTAGTAGTAATAGAAGTAGTAGTAGTTGCAGTAGTAGAAGTAGTAGTAGTAGTAGTAGTAGTAGCAGCAGGAATAGTAGTAGTACCTGTAGTGGTAGCAGCAGCAGCAGTAGTAGCAGTAGTACAAGTTGTAGTAGTAGCAACAGTGTTTGCTGTAGAAGTAGTAGTTGTTGAAGCAGTGGTAATATGAGAAGTAGTGTTAATTGCTGTAGTAGTAGTAGCTTTAGCAGCAGTTGTAGTAGTAGTAGCAGTATTAGTAGTAATAGTTATTATAACAAAAGTAGTAGCAGTAGCAATTGTAGTCCTAGTTGTATTCTTAGCAGTAGTAGTGGCAGTATAAAAATTAGTAGTTGTAGCACTAGTATCTGTATGAGTGGTGGTAGTGGTAGTAGCAGTAGCAGCAGCAGTAGTAAAAGTAGTAGTCATAGCAGTAGAAGTAGTCATTGCAATAGTAGTAGAAGTGGTAATAGAAGTAGTGGTGCGAAAGCAATAGTCGTAGTAGCAAAAGTAGTAGCAGTAGCAGTAGTACTGGTAGTTGTAGGAGTTGTTGTAGCAATAGTGATCGTGGTTGTTGTTGTAGTAGAAGTGGTTACAGTAGCAGTGGTAGAAGTAGTAGCAGTAGTTGTAGTAGTAGTAGGAGGTGGAGGAGGAGGAGGAGTAGTAGTAGTGATTCAAATAATTGTAGCTGTAGGAGCAATAGAAGTAATAGTGCAATTAGTAGTATTAGTAGTAGTAGTTGTAGTAGTAGTACTAGTAGTAGTAGCATTAACAGTAGTAGTAGTAGTAGTTATTGTTGTTATAGTAGGAGTAGTAGTAATTTTAGTAGTGGTTGTTGTTGTTGTAGTAGTTTTAGTAGTACTAGTAGCAGTAGTAGTAGTCATGGTAGCAGTAGTAGTAGTTGTTGTTGTAGAAGTAGTAGTAGATGTAGCAGTAGTAGTTGCAGAAGTAGTAGAAGTAGGGGAAATAGTAGAAATAGCTGTAGCAGCAGAGGTTGAAGTAGCAATGGTACTCATAGTAGAAGGAGAAGTAGTACTACTAGTAAGAGAAGTTGTAGTTGTAGCAGTAGTGGTAGCAAGCATGGGTAACAGCAGTAGTAGTAGCCGTAGTAGCAATAGTAGCAGTAGTTGTAGGAGCAGCAACAACATTAATAATAGTAGGAGTAGTACTAGTAGTCGTAGTAGTAGTCGCAGCACTAATAGTAGTAGTAGTAATAGTAGCAGTAGTAGTAGCCGTAGCAGTAGTTGCGATAGTAGCAGTAGTTGTTGTAGTAGTAGCGGCAGAAGTAGTAGTAGTAGTAGCGGCAGCAGCAGCCGGAGTTGTTATAGTGGTGGTAATAGAAGTTGTAGTAGTAGTAATAGTAGTACCAGTAGTTGTTGTAGTAGTAGTAGTAGTAGCTGAAGTAGTAGTAGCAGTAGCAGTAGTAGTAGTAGTAGTAGTAGTTATAGTAGAAGTAGTATTGGTAGCAGGAATAGGAGGAGTAATAGTAGTAGTAGTAAGAGTATTATTACTAGTTGTAGCAGTAGTAGTAGTTTCAACAGCAACACTTATAGTGGTAGTAGTAGTAGTTGATGTAGTAGTAGTAGTTATTGTAGTGGTAGTATTAAGAAAAATTATAGTTGGAATAGTAGAGGAGTAGGAGTTTGAGTAGGAGCAGTAGTAATTATAGTAGTAGTAGCAGTGGTAGTAGCGATAGTAATAGTCATACTAGTAGTTGGAGGAGGAGGAGGAGTAGCAGTAGCAGTAGATGTTGTAGTTGTAGAAGCAGTAGTAGTTGCGGTAGTAGTGATAGAGTTAGTCGCCGGCATAGTGGTAGAAATACTAGTAGGAGTAGTAGTATTAGTAGAATGAGTAGTTGTAGTAGTAGTAGTAGTAGTAGAAGCAGTAGAAGTAGTAGAAGTAGTGGTAGTAGTAGCAGTAGTTGTAGAAGTAGTAGTAGTAGTAGTAGTAGTAGTAGAAGTAGTAGTTGTAGTAGTAGCTGTAGTAGTTGTAGTAGTAGCAGTAATAGTAGTTGCAGTAGTCACAATAGTAGTAGTAGTAGTAGCAGTCATCATAATAATAGTGGTAGTAGTAGTAGTAGTGGCGGTAGAATTAATAGTAGTAATAGTAGGATTATTATTATTAGTAGTAGTAGTAGTAGGAGCAGTGGGAGTAGTAGTAGTAGTAGTATAAGTAGTTGCAGTAGTGCAAATAATAGCAGTAGTAGAAGTACTAGTGCTAGTAAAAGTAGTAGTAGTTGCAGTATAAGTTCTAGCAGTAGTGCTAGTAGTGGTAGAAGTAGAAGTAGTAGTAGTCGCATTAGTAATAGTAGTAGATGGAGTAGGAGGAGTAGTATTAGTAATAGCAGCAGCAATAGTAGTAGTAGCACTGCTACTAGTAGTAGAAGTAGTAGAAGTAGTAGTAGTAGCAGTAGTAGTACTAGCAGTTGTAGAAGTAGTAGTAGTAGTAGTAGCAGTTGTAATTGTGGTAGTAGCAATAGTAGTAGTAGTAGTAGATACAGTATTAGTAGCAAATTTAGTAGTAGTTTTTCTTGTAGTAGCATCAACTGCAGTAGCAATCGTAGTAGTAGCTATAGGAATAGTAATAGTAGTAACAGCAGCAGTAACAGCAGCTGTAGCAATCATAGTAGTGGTAATAGCAGCAGTAACAATAGCTGCAGCTGTAGTAATAGTAGCGCTAGTATTAGTTGTTCTAATGGAAGTACTAGATGTAGTAGTAGTAGCACCAACAATTGTTGTAGTAGTAGTAGTAACAGAAGTAGTAGTAGTAGTACAAGTTGTAGTAGTAGCAATTGTACTGGTAGTGGTGGTAGTAGTAGAAGTTATTGTAGTAGTAGTAATAGTAGCAGGAGTTGCAGCGGAAGCAGTAGTATGAGTAGGTGTAGGAATTGTAGTGGTTGTAGCAGTGGTAATAGTAGTAGGAGTTGCAGCAGCAGCATCTTTAGTCGTAGTAGTAGTGTTGTTGTATTCATAGTAGTAGTATTCATAGTAGTAGTAATAGTAGCAGTAGTGGTGGACTAGTAGCAGTAGCAATTGTGCTTGAAGTTGAAGTAGAAGTAGTAGTAGTAGTAGTAGTTATTGTTGTTGTTGTACTAGTAGTAATATTTGTATCTATTGTGTAGTAATAGTAGCAAAAGCAGTAGTAGTAGAAGTAGTAGTAGCAGTAGTGGTGGTAGTAGTAGTGGTAGTATTAGTAGTAGTAGCAGGACTAGTAATAGAGGTAGTAGCAGTAGTAATATGAGCAGTAGTAGCAGAAGTAGTAGTAGTAGTATTAGTACCAGCAATAGCAGTAATAGTAGTAGGAGTAGTAGTGGTAGGAGTGTTTGGAGTGGTAGTATTAGTACAAGTAGTAGTAGTAGTAGTAGTAGGAATGGTTATATTAGTAGTGGTAGTAGAAGTAGTCATGGTAGTAGTAGTTGTTGTTCTTATTGTCGTAATTGCAGTCACAGCAGCAGCAGTAGTAGTAGTAGTAGGAGGAGGAGTAGTAGTCGTGGAAGTTGTAGGAGTGTTAGGAGTAGTAGTTAGTCGCAGAACTTCTGGGAGGGTTAGGAGTAGTAGTAGTGGTAGGAGTAGAAGTAGTAGTAGTATTGTTGTAGTAGTAGTAGAAGGAGTAGGCGTGTTAGTATTAGTAGTACTAGTAGTAGAAGTTGTAGTAGTGTTAGGGTTATTAGTAGTACTAGTAGGGGTAGTAGTAGTAGCAATTGTTCTAGTTGTGGAAGTTGTAGTAGTAGTAGTAGTTGTAGTAGTAGTAGAAGTAGTAGCAGTAATTGTAGTAGTAGTTATTGTTGCTGTTGTTGTATTAGTGGTAGTAGTAGTAGTAGTAGTAAAAGTTGGTGTAGGCGTAGAACTAGGCATAGTTGTAGTCGGTGTAGGGGTAGTAGTAGAAGTAGCAGTAGGAGTATGGTTAGGAGTAGCAGTAGCAATAGCAGGAGTAGTACCAGTAGGATAGTACAACTCGAACTAGAAATAGTAGTAGTAGTGGTAGAAGTAGTAGTAGTTCTTGTTGTTGTAGTAGTAGTAGTAGTTGTTGTTGTTGTTGTTGTTGTTGTTGAAGTACTAGTAGTAGTTGTAGTAGAAGTACTAGTAGTAGTAGTAGTAGTAGTAATAGAAGTAGGACTAGTAGTAGTAGTAGGAGGAGTTGCAGTCACAGCAGCAGTAGTAGCAGTAGTTATTGTAGTTGTAGTAACGGAAGTAATAGCATTGCTAGCAGTAGTAGCAGTAGTAGTAATTGTAGTAGTAGTATTACTACTAGTGGTAGTAGAAGTAGTAGTAGTACTAGAAGTAGTTGTAGTAGTAGTTGTAGTGGTAGCAGTACTAGTGGTAGTAGTAGTTGTTGTTGTAATAGGAGTTGGTGTAGCAGTAGGGGTTATTGTAGGTGCAGTGGTAGTAGTAGTAGTTGTAGTAGTAGGAGTAGTAATAGTAGTAGTTGAAGTAGTAGGAGTAGAAATGGAAGTAGCCACTGTAGTAGCGGGAATAGTTGAGCTAGTAGTAGTCAGGGTAGTAGTAGTAGCGTTAGGAGTAGTAGTAGCAGTATGAGTAGTTGTAGTGGTAGGTGTACTGGTAGTAGTTATTGTAGTAGTAGTAGGAGGAGGAGGAGGAGGAGGAGGAGGAGTAGTGGTAGTGGTAGTGGTAGTAGTAGTGGTAGTAGTAGTAGTAGAGTAGTAGTAGTAGTCATAGTAGTCCATAGTCGTAGATAGTAGTCAGTAGTAGTAACAAGGAGTACTTGATGTAGTTAGTAGTTGTAGTGTAGTCGTAGTAGTTGTAGTATGTTGTTGTTGTTGTTGTAGTCGTAGTAGTGTGTCCTAGGAGTAGAGTAGGGGTAGGGGTAGTATAGGCGTTTGGTTTCGGGGTATAAGTGGTGGTAGGAGTCCCCGTAGTAGTAGGGGAGGAGTAGTGGGAGTCATCGCGTGTAGAAATTGAAATAGTAGTTGTAGTAGCGTTAATTGTAGAACGTGTAGTAGTAACAGTAGTTGTAGTTGTAGTGGTAGCAGCAGTGGTACTAGCAGTAGTGGTAGTAGGAAAAGTGGTAGTAGCAATTGTAGTAGCAATTACTGTAGTAATTGTCATAGTAGTAGTAGTAGTTGTTGTTGTTGTAGTAGTAGTAATAGTAGTGGAAGTACTTATAGCGATAGTACTCATAATATTAGTCTTAGTAGTGGTGGTAATAGGTGTAATAGTAGTAGTAGTAGTAGTAGCAGCAGTAGCAGCAGCAGTAGTAGTAGTCTTGGCAGAAGTAATAGTAGTTATTGTCGTATTAGTAGGAATAGCAGTAGTAGCAGTAGGAGTGCTTGTAGTAGAAGCAATAGTAGTAGTAGTAGTCACAGCAGTAGTAGCAATAGTAGTGGGAGGAAAAGTAGTACAAGTAGTACTAGTAGTTGAACTAGTAGAAGAAGTAGCAATAGTAGTGGCAATAGTAGTAGCAGAAGCACGAGTAGCAGTAGTAGCAACAACAATAACAACAATGATAGCAGCAGCAGCAGTAGTAGTAGCTGCAACAATTGTAGTTCGGTTAGTTGTATTAGCAACAATAACTATAGTAGCAGTAGTAGTAATAACAACAGCAGTGGCAGCAGCAGCTGTCGTAGTAGTAGTAGTATTAGTAATGGTAGAAATAATAGTAGTAATAGTAGTTGTAGTAGTAGAAGTTGTACTAGTAATAGAATTGTAGTAGTAATACTAGTAGCGACAGCAGCAACACTAGTAGCAATAATAGGAGTAGTAGTAGAAGAAGAAGAAGAGGAAGAAGAAGACAAGGAAGTAGTAGTAGTAGTAGTGATTGTAGTGGTAGTGGCAGTAGCAGTAATTGTTGTAGTAGTGGTAGTAGCAGCTGCTATAAAGTTGTAGTAGTAGTAGCCATAGTAGTAGTGGTAGCAGTAGTTTCAGTAGTAGCAGCTGTAACAGTTGTAGTGGTAGTAGTAGCAGTAGCAGTAGTAGAAGTGGTAGTAATAGTAGATAGTAGTATCAATAGTAGGTATAGTGGTAGTAGTAGTAGTTGTAGCTATAGTAGCCTAGTAGTCGTATATTTGGTAGTAGTAGTAGTTGTTGTAGTAGTAGAAGCAATTGTAGTTGTAGCAGAGGTAGTAGTAGTGGAAGTAGTAGCAATAGTATTAGTAGCAGTAGTAGTAACAGTTGTAGCTATTGCAGTAGCAGTAGCAGCAGCAGTAGTAGTAGTGGTTGCAGTAATAGTTGTAGTAGTAGAGGTAGCTGTAGTAGAAGCAGTAACAGCAGTAGTAACATTAGTAGTAGTATTGGTAGTAGTAGTACTAGTAGCTGTGTAGTAGTAGTAGTAGTAGAAGCAGTATTGGAAGTAGTAGTAGCAGTTGTAGTAGTAGCAGTAGTAGAAGTACCAACAGCACTCGGAGTTATAGTAGTAGTCACAGCAGCAGTCGTAGTAGTAGTACTACTACTGCTGCTCCCTACTTCAGCTGCTACTAGTACTGTTACTACTGCTGCTGCTACTTCTGCTGCTACTACTACTTGTAATACACATACCAAAACTACTGCTATTACTAATTTTACTACTATGATTACTACTACTACTGCAATTAGCATTACTACTATTATTTCAACTACTGCTACTACTATAACAACAACTACTACTATTACTTCTATTACTACTTCTACTACTACAACTTCTACTTCTACTAGTACTGCTGCTGCATCTACAGCCACTAATGTTGCTGCTACTTCTACGACTATTACTAATGCAGCTACTATTATTACTACTGCTACTGCTAGAAATGCTGCTGCGACTACAACCATGGCAACGAGCGCTGCTGCAACTTCTACTACTACTACAACTACTACCACTACTACTGCTACTACAATTCCTACTACTACCACTATTACCACTCCTACTACAACTACTACTACTACTACAATTCCTACTACTACCACTATTACCACTGCTACTACAACTACTACTACTACCACAAGGCCTACTACTACTACTACTGTTACTACAATAACTTCTTCTACTACTTCTAGTACTACTACTCGGCTACTTCAGCTACTACTACTACCACCACCACTGATGTTGCTGCTACTACTGGAACTGCTACTACTATTGCTACTTCAACTGCTACTACTTCTTTGCTACTACGGCTACTCCTTATACTGCTACAACTACTGCTACTACTTCTACAACCGCTACTACTACTAACTACTACTACAACGACTACTGCTGCTGCTACTCCTACTACTACTGCTACTACCACTTCTATTACAGTCTACTACTACTACTACTACTACTACTACTACTACTACTACTACTACTTCCACTGCTCCCACTACTACTACCACCACCACTACTACTACTACGACTACTACCACAACTACTACTTCTACTATTACTGCTATAACTACTACTGCTATTACAGCTACAACTACTACTACTACTCCCACTGCTGCTACTACTACTCCTAGTCTAGTAGTGCTAGTAGTAGTAGTTGTAGCCAATTTGTAGCAATAGTAGCTGTAGTAGCAGTAGTAGTAGTAGTAAAAGTTATAGAAGTAGTAGTTGTAACAGTAGTACCTTTAGTAGTAGAATTATTAATAGTAGCAGTGGTAATAATAGTAGCAGGACTAGTAGTGGAAGTAGTAGTGGTAGTAGTAGTGTAGCAACAACAGCAGCAGTAGTAGTATTAGTAGTAGGAATGTTTGGAGTGGTAGTATTACTACAACAAGTAGCAATAGTAGTACTAATGGAAAGAGTAGTAGTAGTCATAATAGTAGTAGTAGTGGCGGTAGAAGTAGTAGTCATAGTAGCAGCAGCAGCTGTAGCAGTAGTAGTAGCAGCAGTAGAAACAGCAGTAGTAGTAGTAGTAGGCGGAGGAGGAGGAGGAGGAGGAGGAGGAGTTGTAGTAGTAGGAGTTGTACTCGAAGAAATTATAGGAGTGTTAGGAGTAGTATGTTGTCGCAGAAGTTGTAGGAGGGTTAGGAGTAGTAGTAGTAGTAGTTATAGTAGTAGTAGTTATAGTAGTAGTAGTAGTTGTTGTTGATGGAGTAGGTGTGTTAGTATCAGTAGTAGTGGTAGTAGTAGTAGTAGTGTTAGTGTTATTAGTAGTTGTAGTAGTAGGAGTTGTAGTAGTAGCAATTTTACTATTGTAGAAGTTGTGGTAATAATAGTAGTAGTGGTAGTTGTAGTAGTAGTGATAGCAGTAATTGTAGTAGCTGTTGTTGTTATTGTTATTGTAGTTGTGGTAGTAGTAGGAGTAGTCGTAGTAAGAGTTGGTGTAGGAGTAGTACTAGGCAAAGTAGTAGTTTGAGTACGGGTAGTAGTAGTAGTTGTTGTAGTAGGAGTTGGATTAGGAGAAGTGGTAGCAGTACTAGTAGGAGTAGAAGGAGTAGTAGTTGTAGTTTGAGTTGGATTAGGAGAAGTAGTAGTTGTACTAATAGGAGCAGCAGTAGTAGCAGCAGCAGTAGTAGTAGCAATAGTAGGGGGTAGGAGTAGTAGTTGTTGTAGTAGTAGTAGTAGTTACTGTAGTGGAAGTACTAGTAGTAGTAGTAGTAGTAGTAGTTGTAGTAGTAGTAGTAGTTGTAGTAGTAGTAGCAGTTGTAGAAATACCAGCAACAGCAGCAGCAGTAGTTGCACTAGTGGTAGTAGCACTAGTAGTAGTAGTAATAGTAGCATTAGTTGGATTAGTAGTTGGAGTTGGAGTAGGGGCCGTCGAATTAGTAGTTGTTGTTGTAGTGTCAATAGTAAGAGTCATTGTAGGAGTCAGAGTTGGAGTCAGAGTTCCAGTAGGGGTTGTAGTAGTTGTAGTACTACTAGTAGGAGTAGAAGTAGTAGCAGTTGTAGAAGTAGGAATAGTAGTAGTTGTAGTAGTAGTAGTAGAAATAGTGGTCGTAGTGCTAGTAGTAAGAGTAGTAGTAGCAGTAGCAGTAGATGAAGTAGTAGTAGTAGTAGTTGTTGTTGTTGTAGTAGCAGCAGCAGTAGCATTTGTAGTGGTAACAATAGTAGTAGTAGTTGTTGTTGTTGTAGTTGGTGTAATAGTAGTATTAGTCAGGGTTGTAGTAGGTGTAATCGTTGGAGTGGTAGTTATTGGAGTAGTGGTAACAATAGTAGCTATAGCACTAGCAGTAGTTGTAATAGTAGTAATAGTAGTAGTATTAGTCAGAGAAGTAGTAGCAGAAGCAGCAGCAGCAGCAGTAGTTGTAGAAGTAGTAGTACAGACAGTAGTTGTGGTATTAGTTGTTGCAGTTGGTGTAGGAATAGTAATACCTGTAGGAATAGTAGTTGTAGTAGCAGTAACAGTAGTAGTAGTAAGAATAGCATTAGTAGTAGTAGTTGTTGTTGTAGTATTAGTAATAGTAGTAGTAGTAGTAGGAGGAGGAGGAGGAGGAGGAGGAGGAGGAGGAGTAGTAGCAGTACTAGTAGTAGGAGTAGTAGTAGTTGTTGTTGTTGGTGTAGTAGTAGTAGTAGTAGTAGTAGTAGTAGGTGTAGTAGTAGGAGTAGGAGTTGCAGTAGTACTAGTAGGTGGAGGAATAGTTGTAGTATTAGTAGGAGTTGCAGTAGGAGTAGTAGTAGGGGTTGTAATTGTTGTTGTGGCAGGAGTTGTAGTACTAGTAGTACGATTAGTACTAGTGGTACGAGTAGAAGTAATAGGAGTAGTACTAGCAGTAGGAGTTGTTGTAATAGTGGTAGTAGTTGCAATTATAGTGGTAGTAATAGTAGTTATTTTATTGTTGTAGGAGGAGTAGTAGTAGTAGTAACAGTAGTAGTAGTAGTTTTGGTAGTAGTAGTAGTAGTAGTTGCAGTAGTAGTAGTAGTTGTAGGTTTAGGAGTAGGGGCAGCAGTAAGCTTAGTAGTAGGAGGTCGTGTAGGAGTGGTAGTAGTTGTTGTAGTAGCATTAGTAGAAGTAGTATCAGTAGTAGTAGGAGTAGCGGCTGTAGCAATTGTACTAGTAATAGTAGTAGTAGAACAAGTAGTAGTAGTAGTTGTTGTAGTAGTAATAGTTGTAGTAGTAGTTGTTGTTGTAGTAGTAGTTGTCTTAGTAGTAGTAGTAGTAGGAATTTGAATAGGGGTAGTAGGAGTAGTTGGAGTGATAGAAGCAGTAGGATTTGGCGTAGGATTAGTAGTGGCAGAAGTAGTAATAGTTGTTATATAAGTAGTAGTAGTAGTTGTAGCAGTAATAGTAGGAGTAGTAGTAGGAGTTGTAGTAGTAGTTGTAGTAGTAGTAGAAGTAGTAGCCGAAGTAGTAGTAATAGATGTAGCAACAGTAGCAATAGTAGTAGCGACAGTAGTAGTAGTAGTGTAAATCATAGTAATAGTACTTGTAGTAGTAATTAAAGTAGTAGAAGTAATAGTAGTTGTTGTAGTAGTAGTAGTAGTGTTAGTGTTAGTAGTAGTTGTTGTTGTTATTTTTATAGGAATAGTAGTAGTAGCAATTGTAGTAGCAGTAATAGTTGTAGTAATAGCTATAGAAGAAGCAAATGTAGTACTAGTAGCAGCAACAACAACAGCAGCAGTAGTACTAGTACTAGTAGTAGTATTACAAGTAGTAGTTGTGGTAGTCGTACTAGTAGCAATTGTAATAGTAGAAGCAGTAGAAGTAGTAGTAGTAATAGTAGTAGTAGAAAGTGTAGCTGTAGTTGTTGTAGTAGGAGAAGTAGTAGGAGCAGTAGTAGTAGTAGCAGCAACAACAACAGTAATAGTAGTAGTTATAGGGGTAGCAGTAGTAGTACTAGCTGTAGCAGTAGTGTAGTAGTAGTAGTAGTTATCATAGTAATAGTAGTCGTAGTGGCAGTTGCGGTAGCAGTAGCAGTAGTAGTTGTAGTAGTAGTAGAAGTAGTAGTACTACTAGTAGTAGTTATCATAGTAGTAGCAGTAGTTGTTGTTGTTACTATTGTTGTAGTAAGAGTTGTAGTAGTAGCAGTAGTACTTGTAGGAGTTGGAGTAGGGGTTGTAGCAGGAGTTGTAGTTGTTGGAGTAGGGGTTTTTGTAGTAGTAGGAGTAGTAGTAGCAGAAGGAGTTGGGGTAGGTGCAGCAGTAGTAGTAGTAGTAGCAGTAGGAGGAGTAGCAGCAGCAGCAGTAGTAGTAGAAGTAGTAGTAGTAATAGCAGTAGAAGTAGCAGTAGTAATAGCAGTAGTAGTGGTTATAGTAGTGGTAGTAGCAGTAGCAGAAGTAGTAGTAGAAGTAGCAGAAGTAGGCGTTGTAGTAGTAGGAGTGTTTGGTGTGGAAGTATTAGTGCAAGTATTAGTAGTAGTAGTTGAAGGAGTAGTAGTTGTTGTTGTACGAGTAGCAGTAATAGTAGCTGTTGTAGTAGTAGTAGTTGTTGTGGTAGTTGTATTATTAGTTGTAGTAGTCGTAGTTGGAGTGTAGTAGTAGTAGTAATAGTAGTAGGAGTAGTAGTTGAGGTTTTAGGACTGTTAGGAGTAGTAGTACTAGTAGTAGTAGTAGTAGGAGGAGGAGGAGGAGGAGTAGTAGTAGTAGGAGTACTACTAGTAGGAGTGTTAGGGATTGTAGTAGTAGTGGGAGTAGTAGTATTAGCAGTAGAAGTAGTTGTATCGTAATAGTAGTATTAGTTGTTGCAGTAGTAGTAGTAGTAGGAGGTAGAGTAGGAGGAGGAGTAAACGTAGTAGTAGGAGTTGGAGTAGGAGTCGGAGGAGTAGTAGTTATAGTAGTAGTAGTTGTTGTTGTGGTGGAAGTACTAGTAATAGTTGTAGTTGTTGTTGTTGTTGTAGTATTAGTAGAAGTAGCATTTGTACAAGCACCGGTAGTAGTAGCAGTAGTTGTATTAGTAGTAGGAGTAGCACTAGTAGGAGTAGTAGTTAGGGTTGGAGTAGGGGTAGTTGAATGAGTAGTAGTTGTCATAGTGGCAATCGTAGGAGTTGTAGTAGGAGTTAGCGTTGGAGTTAGAGTAATCGTAATAGTTGTAGTAGTTGTAGTACCGCTAGTAGGAGTAGCAGTAGTAGCAAATGTAGAAATAGGAATAGTAGTAGTAGTAGTGGTAGTAGAAATAGTAGCGGTATGGCTAGTAGTAATAGTAGTGTAACAGTAGCAATAGTGGAAGTAGTAGGACTATTAGTAGCAATTTTAGTAGCAGCGCCAATTGCATTAGTAGTAGTAACAATAGTAGCAGTGGTAGTAGTAGTAGTAGTTATTGTAATAGTAGTATTACTCAGAGTTGCAGTAGGAGTAGTCGTTGGAGTTGTAGTTATTGGAATAGCGGTAACGGCAGTAGCTATACCAGTAGCAGTAGTTGTAATAGTAGTAGCGGCAACAACAGTAATTGTAATACCAGTAGTAGTAGTTGTAATAGTAGTAGCGGCAACAACAGTAATTGTAGAAGTAGAAGTAGGTGTAGTAGTTGTAGTATTAGTAGTAGCTGGTGTAGTGGGAATATTAGTAGTTATAGGAATAGTAGTTATTTTAGCAGTAGCAGTAGTAGTAACAGTTGTTATAGTAGCACTAGTAGTAGTAGTAGTAGAGTAGTAGTAGTAGTCGTCGTCGTAGTAGTAGCAGTAGGAGTTGTAGTAGGAGTAGTAGTAGCAGTAGTTGTTGCTGCTATAGTAGTAGTAGCAGTAGTAATAGTTGGAGTTGGAGTAGGGGTAGTAGTAGGAGTTGTAGTAGTTGGAGTAGGGGTTGTAGGAGTAGTTGGAGTAGTAGTACCAGAAGGAGTTGGGATAGGAGCTGCAGTAGCAGTAGTAGTAGCAGTAGTAGAAGTAGTAGTAGAAATAGCCGTAGAAGTAGCAATAATAATAGCAGTAGTGGTGGTTATGGTAGTGGTAGTAGCAGTAGTAGAAGTAGGTGTTGTGGTAGTAGGAGTGTTTAGAGTTGAAGTATTAGTACAAGTAGTGGTAGTAGTTTGATGGAGTATAGTAGTTGTTGGAGTCGGCAGTAATAGTAGTTGTTGTGATAGTAGTTGTACTAGTAGTAGTAGTAGTAGGAGTAGTAGTCGAGGTTTTAGGATTGTTAAGATTAGTAGTACTAGTAGTAGTAGGAGGAGGAGGAGGAGGAGGAGGAGGAGTAGTAGTAGGAGGAGGGGGAGGAGTAGTAGGAGTGTTAGGGGTAGTAGTAGTAGTGGGAGTTGTAGTATTAGTAGTAGGGGTGATGGTATAGTAATAGTAGTATTTGTTGTAGTAGTAGGAGGAGGAGGAGAATGAGGAAGAGGAGGAGGAGGAGTAATAGCAGTAGTAGGAGTTGGAGTAGGAGTAGTAGTTGGATTTGTAGTAGTAATAGCAGTAGTAGTTTGGAGTACTAGTAGTAGCAGTAGTAGGAGTAAGAGTAGTAGTAGTTATAGTAGTAGTAGTAGCTGTTGTAGTGGAAGTACGAGTAATAGTAGTAGTATTAGTAGTTGTTGTAGTTGTTGTTGTTGTTGTAGTAGTAGTAGAAGTAGCATTTGTACAAGCACCACCAGCAGCAGTAGTAGAAGTAGCGCTCGTAATAGTAGTAGTTGTTGTATTTGTAATAGGAGTAGCATTAGTAGGAGTAGTAGTCCAAGTTGTTGGGGTAGTCGAATTTGTAGTACTTGTCATAGTGGAAATAGTAGGGGTCATAGTAGGAGTTGGAGTTGGAGTTGAGAGTAATAGTAGAAGTTGTACTAGTTGTAGTACTACTAGTAGGAATAGCAGTAGTAGCAGTTGTAGAGGTAGGAATAATGGTAGTAGTGGTGGTGGTACAAATAGTAGAGGTAGGGCTAGTAGCAATAGTATTTGTAGCAGTAGCAATAGTTGAAGTAGTAGTAGTGGTAGTATCAGTTGTAGTAGTAGCAACAATTGCATTAGTAGTAGTAAAAATAGTAACAGTCGTAGTAGTAGTTGTAGTCATTGTAATTATAGTATTAATCAGAGTTGTAGTAGGAGTAATCGTTGGAGTTGTAGCTATTGGAGTAGTGGTAACCGTAGTAACTATACCAGTAGCAGTACTTGTAGTAATAGTAGGAGGAGGAGGAGTAGTAGTAGCAGCAGCAACAATAGTAGTTGTAGAAGTAGTAGTAGGCGTTGTAGTTGTAGTATTAGTAGTAGTAGTTGTAGTAGGAATAGCAGCAGTTGTAGGAATAGCGGTTGTTGTAGTAGTAGCAGTAGTAGTAGTTGTAATAGTAGCGTTAGTAATAGTAGTAGTAGTAGTAGTCGTCGTAGTCATAGCAGTAGTAGTAGTAGTAGTAGTAGTAGTAGTAGTAGTAGTAGGAGTTGTAGTAGTAGGAGTAGTAATAGTTGTTGTTGTTGTTGTTGGAGTAGTAGAAGTACTTGTACTTGTAGTAGTTGTAGTAGTAGTAGTAGTAGTCGTAGGTCTAGTAGTAACAGTATAAGTAGGTGTAGTAGGAGTAGTTGTAGTAGTTGTAGGGATAGTAGTAGTATTAGTTGGAGTTGCAATTGGAGTTGTAGTAGGGGTTGTAATTGTTGTAGTGGTAGGAGTTGTAGTAGTAGTACTACTAGTAGTCGTAGTGGTAGTAGTAGTAGTAATAGTAGTACTAACAGTAGGAGTAGTCGTAATAGTAGTAGTAGTAGCAATTCTAGTAGTATTAGTAGTAGTAGTAGTAGTTGTTGTTGTAGGAGTAGTAGAAGCAGAAGTAATAGTAGTAGTAGTAGTTTTGGAAGAAGTAGTAGTAGTTGTAGTAGTCTTAGTAGTAGGAGTTGGAGTAGGAGTGGTAGTTGCAGTAGTAGTTGTACTATAGGAGTACTAGTAGTAGTTGTAGTTCTAGGAGTAGTAATAGGAGCTCGTGTAGGAGTAGCAGTAGTAGTGGGAGTAGTAGTAGTAGTAGTTGTTGTTGTATTAGTATTAGTTGTAGTAGTACCAGTAGTAGTAGGAGTAGTGGTAGTCACATTTGTACTAGTAAAGAAGTAGTAGGAGAAGTAATAGTACTAGTTGTAATTGTAATGATACTAGTAGCAATTATTGTTATTGTTGTAGCAGTAGTATTAGTGGTTGGAGTAGGGTTAGCAAGAGTAGTAGGAGTTGGAGTAGGAGTTGTAGTGGCAGAAGTAGCAACAGTAGTTGTCGTAGTAATAGTAGCAATAGAAGCAGGTGTAGTAGTAGTAGTCATAGTAGTAGTAGAAGTAGTAGCAGTAGTAGTAGTAGTCGTAGTAGTAGTAGAAGTAGTAGCAGTAGTAGTAGCAGTCGTAGTAGTAGAAGTAGTAGCAGTAGTAGTAGTAATAGATGTAGCAACAGCGGCAATAGTAGTAGCAATAGTAGTAGTAGTAGCAGTAAAAATCGTAGTAATAGTAGTAGTAGTAGTAGAAATCTAAGTAGTAGGAGTAGTTGTAGTAGTAGTAGGAGTAGTAGTAGTAGGGTTAGTAGTAGTAGTTGTTGTTATTATTGTAGCAGTAGTAGTAGCAATAGTAGCAGCAGCCGCAGTAGTAGTAATAGTAGTAGAAGTAGCAGTAGTTGTATTAGTAGAAGCAGCATCAGCTGCAGCAGCAGCGGCGGCAGTAGTTGTAGTGGTATTAGTAATAGCATTACAAGTAGCAGTTGTTGTGGCAGTACTAGTAGTACTTGTAATTGTAGTAGTAGTAGTTGTTGTTGTTGTTGTTGTTGTAGTAGTAGTTGTAGTAGTTGTTGTTGTTGTAGTAGTAGTAGTAGCGGTTGTAGTAGTAGTAGTGATAGTAGTGGAAGTAGTAGTAGTAGTAGTAGTTGTTGTTGTTGTACTAGTTGTTGTGGTAGTTGTAGTAGTGGTAGTAGCATTAGTTGGAGTAGGAGTCTTTGTAGGCATAGTAGAAGTTGGAGTGTGGGTAGTAATTGTTAGATGAGTAGTAGTAGCAGTTGGCGTTGGAGTACGTGGGGTAGTAGTAGTTGTTGTAAGAGTAATAGGAGGAGTAGTAGTAGCAACAGTTGTAGGAGTAGGAGTAGTAATACTCGTAGTTGTAGTAGTTGTAGTAGTAGAACGAGTTGCAGCATCAACATCTGTAGTTGCAATAGTGGTAGTAGGAGCAGCAGTAGCAATAACAATAGGAGTTTTAGGAGTTTTATTTGTACTAGTAGTAGTAGTTGTAACTATTGTGTACTAGTAGCTAAAGCAGTAGTAGTAGTAGAAGTAGTAGTAGTTGTACTATAGTAGTAGTATTACTAGTAGAAGCAGTAGTTGCAGTACTAGTATGAGGAGTAGTAGTAGAAGTTGTAGTAGTAGTAGTAGCAGTAGTACCTGCTGCAACAATAGTAGTTGTTGTAGTTGTAGTAGTAGCAATAGTAGTTGTTGTAGTAGTATTAGTATTAGCAGCACCAACAACAGCGGCAGTAGTAGTAGTTGTAGTTGGAATGTAGTAGTAGTAGCAGTGGCACCAGTTGTAGGAGTAGTTGGGGTGTAGTAGCAGTAGTTCTAGTAGGAATTGTAGTGGTCAAAGTTATAGGAGTGCTAGGTTTAGTAGGTAGTCGTTGAAGTTTCAAGAATGTTAGAAGTAGTAGTAGGAGGAGGAGGAGGAGTAGTAGCAGTAGCAGTAGTAGTAGTAGTAGGAGTGTTAGAATTAGTAGTAGTAGTAGGAGTAGTAGTACTAGCAATTGCACTTGTAGTAGAAGTAGTAGTAGTTGTTGTTGGTGGTGGTGGTGGTGGTATTATAGTAGTAGTGGTAGTAGTAGTAGCTGTAGTAGTAGTAGTAGAAGTTGGAGTAGGAGTAGTAGATGGCGTAGTTGTAGTAGGAGTAGGTGCAGTAGAAGAAGTATGAGTAGTTGTAGCAGTAGGAGTTGGAGTAGGAGTAGTAGTAGGAGTAGTAGTTGTTTTTGTAGTAGTAGTAGCAGTAGCAGTATAGCTAGTTGTTGTGTTAGTATTAGTAGTAGTACCAGTAGTAGTAGGAGTTATAGTAATAGCCATTGTACAAGTAGTAGTAGTAGTGGAACTACTACAACTTGTGGTAGTTGTAGTAGTAGCAGCAGCAGGAGTAGTATTAGTAGTAGCAATAGTAGTAGAAGTAGTAGTGGTAGGAGTTGGAGTAGGGTAGTAGTAGGTGTCGTAGTAGTTGGAGTAGGGGTAGTAGTAGTAGTAGGAGTAGTAGTAGTAGTAGTTGGAGTTGGAGTAAAAGTAGTAGTAGGAGTAGTAGTTGCAGTAGTAGTCATTATACTAGTAGTAGTAGTAGGAGTAGCAGTAGCAGTAGTCACTGTAATAGTAGTAGTAGTAGTGGTTTTAGTAGTTGTAGCAGTAGGAGTAGTAGTAGAAGTGGTCGTAGTGTTAGTATTAGTAGTAATAGTCGTAGTAGGAGTAGGGTTCGTAGTAGTAGTGGTGGTAATAGTAATAGGATTAGTAAAAAGAGTAGTAGTAGTAGTGGTAATAGTCATGGTGCTAGTAGTAGTAGTAGTAGCAGTAGTAGTAGTAGTAGTACTAGTCATAGTAGGAGTGTAGTCTGAGTAGTATTAGTAGTTGGAGTAGTAGTAGGTGTAGTAGTATAGTAACGTTAGTAGCAGTGGTAGTTGTAGTAGTTGTTGTAGTAGTTGTTGTAGTAGTAATAGTAGGAGTAGGAGTTGGAGTAGTTGTAGTTGTTTGATTTGTAGTTGTAGTAGTAGCAGTAGTAGGAGTAGTAGTAGTAGCAATGGTTGGAGTTGGAGGCATAGTAATAGGAGTTGTAGTAGTAGTTGAAGTAGTTGGAGTGTTAGTATTAGAAGTAGTAGTAGTAGTAGTAGTAGTAGTGCTAATGTTAATAGAACTAATGACAGTAGTAGTAGTAGTAGTAGTAGTAGTAGTAGCAATTGTACTAGTAGTTGAAGTAGTGCTAGAAGCAGGAGTAGTGGTACTAGTAGTAGTATTTGTTGTGGTAGTATTAGTAGGAGTAGTAGTGCTAGAAGCAGGAGTAGTGGTACTAGTAGTAGTATTTGTTGCGGTAGTAGTGGTAGTAGTAGTTGTGGTAGTAGCAGTTGTAGTAGTTGCAATAATAGTAGTTCTAGTTATTGTATGAGTGGTAATTGCAGTATGAGTAGTGGTAGGGGGAGTAGTAGTTGTAGCAGTAGGTGTAGGAGTAGGAGTAGTATTGGGAGTTGAAGTGGAGTTAGTGCAAGAGTAGGAGTAGTAATAGGAGGAGTAGTAGTAGTAGTAGTAATGTTAGTATTTGTAGTGGTAGTACAAGTAGTTGTCGTAGTAGTAGTAAGAATTGTACTAGCAGTAAAAGTAGTGGTAGTAGTAGTAGTAGTCGTGGTAGAAGTATTATTAGGAGCAGTAGTAGCACAATAGCAACAGTAGCAGTAGTAGTAGTCGTGGTAGTAGTATAAATCGTAGTAGTAGTAGAAGTAGTAATAGGAGTAGTAGTAGGACTTGTTGTTGTTATAGCAGTAGCAGTAGTTGAAGTAGTTCCCGCAGCAGCAGTAGTTTTAGTTGCAATAGTAGTAGTGGAAGCAGCAACAGCAGCAGCAGCAGTAGTAGTAGTTTTTGTTGTTGTTGTTGTTGTTGTTGTTGTCGTTGTCGTTGTTGTAGTTGTAGTAGTAGAAGCAGTAGTTGCAATAGTAGCAACAATGGTAGTAGCAGAAGTTGGTGTAGTTAGGGAAGTAGTAGGAGAAGTCGCAACAATAGTAGTTGTTGTAGTAGTAGTAGTAGTAATAGTAGTAGTAGCAGCAATAGTATTGCAGTAGTAGCCACAGCAGTAGTAGCAGTAGTAGTTGTAGTGCTAGTAGTAGTAGCTGTAATAGTAGTTGTACTAGTAGTTGTGCTAGTAATAGCAGCAGTAGTTGTAGCAATTGTCGTAGTAGTAGTGGCAGTAGTAGTAGTAGCGGTAGTAGGGGTAGTAGTATCAATAGAAGCAGTAGTTGCAGTAGTAGTAGCCATAGCAGTAGAAGTAGTTGTACCAGTAGTAGTCCTAACAGTAGCAGTAGTTGCAGTCGGAGCAGCAGCAGCCATCCTAGTAGTAATAGCAGTAGCATTAGTAGTTGTACTAGTAGTAGTAGGAGCAGAAGTCCTAGTACCTGTTGAAGGTCTAGGAATAGCTGTAGCAACAGTAGCAAGAGGAGTAGCATCAGTAGTAGTGGTGGGGTTATTAGCAGCAGCAGTAGGAGCAGTAGCGGCAACATCCGTAGTAGTAGTGGTAGTTGTTGTAGTAGTAGTAGAAGTAGTAGTAGTCGTAGTAGTAGCAGCCGAAATAGTAGCAGCTACTCCTACTACTGCTACTACTACTGCTAGTAATACTACGACTTCAAATAATTCCACTACTATTGTTGCTACCACTGCTTCTACTACCACAACTACTACTACTATTATGGCTAGCACTACTACAAATACTACCACTCCAAGTATTACTTCTGCAACTACTACTACTACTACTAGTACTACTTCTACTAATGCTGCTACTGCTATTACTACTACTATTACTACTACTGTTGCTACTACTACTACTACTGCTACTACTGCTACTACTACCACAAATATAACTACTACTGCTGTTGCTGCTGCTGCTCTTGCTGATGCTAGTACTAGTACTAGTACTACTACTACTTCTTCTACTAATACTACTACTACTAGTAGTACTTCTACTACTTCTGCTACTACAAGTACTACTACTATTACTATTACTTTTACTAATACTACTACTACTATTACTACTCCTACAACTACTACTAATACAGCTACTACTATTACTACTCCTACTCCTACTACTACTAGTACCACAAATACAACTTGTATTGCTTCTGCTACTCCTGCTAGGACTACTACTACTACTACTACTATAACTACTACACCTACAACTACTACTACAATTCCTAATGCTCCGGCTACTACTACTATTACTAGAACTACTACCATTACTACTACTACTACTACTCATACTTCTGCTTCTACTACTACTCCTGCTACTACTACAATATCTACCACTACAACTATGAGTACTACTGCTGCTGCTACTGCTGCTCTTGCTACTACTATAATGGCAAGTATTACTACTGCTACTATTATGACTGCTACTACAACTAGTACTACCACTATTACTACTCCTCCTCCTCCGCCAACTCCACCTCCTAATACTACTACTACAACAACTACTACTAGTACTATAACAACAACTACTACTACCGCTACTGCAACACCTCCTACTACAACAGCTACTAGGACTACTAGTACTACAACAACAACTAATAGAACTACTACTACCACAACTACTACTCCTACTACTTCTATTACCACTACTACTACTCCAACTACAACTACTACTCCTATTACTATTACTACAATAATAGTAGTAGTAGTTGCAGTAATAGTAGTTTTAGTAGCAACAGCAATAGTAGTAGTGCTAGTAACAGGAACAACAGAAGTAGTAGTAGAAGCAGCAATAGTAGTAGTAGTAGTAGAAGTAGCAATTTGAGTAGTAGTCATAATAGTAGTAATAGTAGTAATAGTATTAGAAGAACCTGTACTATTAGTAGCAGTAGTAGTAGCAACAGTAGTAGTAGTTGGGGTAGTAGCAGTATTAGGAGTAGAATTAGTAGTTGTTGTTGTAGTAGTAGTAGGAGTATTAGTTGTAGTAATAGTCATAGTTGTTGAAGTAGTTGTCGCACTAGTAGTAGTATTAGTAGAAGTAGTTGTTGTTGTTATTGTTGTTGTTGTTGTTGTAGTAGCAGTAGTAATACGAGTAATGGTAGTAGAAGTAAATCTAGTAGCAAAAGTAGTTGGAGGAGTAGTTTTAGGAGTCATAGTAGAAGTAGTAGTAGGTGTTGTTGTAGCAGTAGTAAAATTAGAAGGTGAAGGAGGAGGAGGAGTAGTAGTAGTTGTTGTTGTAGTAGTATTTGTAGCAACTGTAGTAGTTTTAGTTGTAGTAGTATTAGTAGTAGCAGCAGTAGTAATCGCAATAAGAGTAGAAGTAGTAGTAGTAGTGGCAGTTGTAGTAGGAGTATGAGTAGTAGTAGTAGTATTAGTAGTAGTAGTAGTAGTAGTAGTAGTTGAAGTACTAGCAGAAGTTGTTGTCGAAGCTCTAGTAGTCGTAGTAGTTGTAGTAGTAGAAGTAGTAGTAGCAGTATGAGCAATAGTAGTAGTAGTAGTGTAGAAGTAGTTGTAGTAGTAGTGTAGTAGTGGTTGTAGCAGTAGTAGTAGATGTGGTAGTAGTTGTAGTTGCAGTAGTAGTAGTAGTAGTAGCAGGAGGAGTAATAGTGGTAGTAGTAGTAGCACTGGTGACAGTTGCACTAACAATAGCTATAGCAGTTGTAGTAGCCGTAGGAGTAGTGGTAGTCGTAGTTGTTGTTGTAGAAATAGTAGCAGTAGTGGGAGTAGTAGTTGACGTAGTAGTAGTAGTAGTAGTAGTAATTTTAGTGGTAGTAAAATTAGTGGTAGCAGTAGTGGCAGTAGTAGTAGTAGTAGTTGTTGTTGTTGTTGTGGCGACAGTAGCAGTAGTAGTTGTAGTAGTGGAAGTAATAGTTGTGACAGTGGTTGTTGTAGCAGTTCTAGTTGTTGTGACTATCGAAGAAGTGGTTATAGTAGTAGCCGTAGTGACCGAAGTAGCAGAAGCAGTAGTAGCAGCAATCGTAGTAGCATTAGTAGTAGTAGTAGTAATAGAACTAGAAATAATAGTAGTGGTAGTAGTAGTAGTAGTAGTAGTAGCAGCAGCAGCAGTAGTAGTAGTATAGTAGTAATAATAGTAATAGTAGTAGTACGAGTAGTAGTAGTAGTAGTAGTAGTAGCGGTGATAGTATTATTTGAAGTAGTAGTAATTTTAGTAGCGGTAATTGTCGTAGGAGAAGCAGTAGTAGTCAAAGTAGCAGTAGCAACAACGGTGGTAGTATTAGTAGTTGTTGTAGTAGTCATAGTGGTAGTAGTAGTAGCAGTAGTAGCAGCAAATATCGTAGTTGTAGCAGTTGTAGCAGCAGTTGTAGTTGTAGTAGTGGTAGTTGTAATGGCAAAGGCAGTAGTTGTAGCAATAGTAGTAGTAGCAGTAGCAGTAGTGATAGTAGCAGTTGTAGGAGTAGTAGTAGAAATTGTAGTAGTAGTAGTTGTAACCGTAGTATTAGTACTAGAAGTAGCACTAGTAGCAGTTGTAGAAGTTGTAGTGTAGTAGTAGTAGTAGTTGCAGTAGTAGTAGTAGTATTGGTAGTAGTTGTGGAAGTAGTAGTACTAGTAGCATTAGTGGCAAAAGTAGCAGTAGTTATAATAGTAGTAGAAGTTGTAGCAGTAGTTGTAGCATCTGTAGCAGGAATTGCATTAGGAGCAGTTATAGTAGTAATTGTGGTAGCATTAGTAGCATAAGTAGCAATCGTCGTAGTGGTAGCAGTAGCAGCAGCAGCAGCAGCAGTAGTAGCCGTAATAGTTATAGCAAAACAAGTAGTAGTAGCAGTAGTAACAGCAGTATTAACAATCATAGTAGCAATAGTAGTAGTAGCAGTGGTAGTAGTAGGAATAGTAGTAATAGATGTAGTAGCAATTGTAGTAGTAGCAGAGGTGGTAGCAGTAGTAATAGTAGTTGTAGAGGTGGTAGCAGTAGTAATAGTAGTAGCAGAAATAGTAGTAGTAGTAATAGAAGTAGTAGAAGTTCTAGTTGTAATATTAGTAGTAGCAGTGGTAGTAGTAGTAGTAGCAGTAGTAGTAGCACTTGTAGCAGTTGCAGTAGAAGTAGCTATAGCAATAGAAGTAGCCCTAGAAATAGTGGTAGTAGTATTTGTAGTAGTAGTTGTTGTTGTTCTAGCAAGAGTAGCAGTAGAAGCGGTAGTAGTATAAGTAGTAGTAGTAGCAGTAGTAATTTTAGTAGCAGTCAAACTAGTGGTAGCAGTAGTGATAGCAGTAGTTGTAGTTGCTGTTGTTGTTATTATTGTTGTTGTAGCAACAGTACTAGGAGTAGCACTAGAAGTAAAAGTAATAGTAGTAGCGGTAGTAGTTGTAGTGGCAGTTGATGAAGCGGTAGCAATAGTAACCGTAGTAACCGTATTAGCTGTAGCAATAGTAGTAAGTGTCATAGAAGTAGTAGCTACCATAGTAGTAGTAGCAGAACTAGTAATAGAACTAGAAGTAGTAGTAGTAATAGTTGTAGTAGTCGTAATACTAGTAGTAGCAGTAGCAGTAGTTGTGGCAATAGTATTAGTTGGAGTAGCAGTAGTAGTAGCTGCGTTAATTATAGTATGAGAAGTAGTAGTAGTAGCAGCTACAGTGGTAGTAGTATTAGTAGTAGTTGTCACAGACATTGTAGTAGAAGCAGTAGTAGCAGTATCAAAGCAATTGTAGTAGTTGTAATAGTTGTAGCAGCAGCTGTAGTAGTATCAGTGGTAGTAGTAGTAGCAGTAGCTTTAGCTGCAGCAGTTGTAGTAGTAGCAGTAATAGTAGTGGTAGTAGCATTAGTAGTAGGATTAGTAGTAGTAGTAGTAGTAGTAGTAGCAGCAGCAGCAGCAGCAGCTGTAGCAATAGTAGTAGTTGTCGCAGTAGTAGTCGTCGTACTGGGAATAATAGTAGTAGTTATCGTAACTGCAGCAGCAGTAGAAGTAGTGGTAGTACTAGTAGTAATAGTAGTAGTACAAGTAGCCGTAGTAGTAGTGATAGTAACATTAGTAGTAATAGTAGTAGTAGCCGTAGCTGCACTAGTAGTATTAAAAGCACAAGTTGTAGTGGTAGTAGGAGTAGTGGTGATAATAGAAGCAATAGTAGTTGTAGCAGTAGTAGTAGTTGTAGTTTAGCAGTAGAAGTTGTATTAGAAGTAGTAGTAGTAGTTCTACCAGCGGCAATAATAGTAGCACTTGTAATAGAAGTTGCAACAGCATGAGTAGTTGTAGTTGTAGTAGTTGTTGCAGTATTAGTTGGAGAAGTTGTAGTCGTAGTTGTAGCAGTGGTAATTGTAGGAGAAGAAGTCATAGTAGTAGCAGTAGCAGTATTAGTTTTGATAGTTGTAGTAGTTGTTGTAGTTGAAGTAGCAGTAGATGTTCTAGTTGTAGTGGAAGTAGTAGTAGTAGCAGTAATTGTTATAGTAGTTGTAGCAGTCGTAGTACTAGAAGCATTAGTAATAGTACCAGTAGTACTAGTAATAGTCACAGTAGTGGTAGTAGAAGTGCAGTAGTAGTAGTAGCAGTAGCAGTAGTTGTAGTAGCAATAGAAGTAGTGGCAGTAGTAGCAGTAATAGTAAAAGGAGTAGCTGTAGTAGCAGCAATAGTAGTAGTAGTGATAGTAGCAGTAGCAACAGTAGCAGTAGTAGTACTAGTAACAATACTAATAGTAGTAGTAGTAGTAATAGTTGAAGTACTAGTAGTAGTAGTAGTAGTAGTAGTACTAGTATAGTAGTAGTAGTAGTAATAGTAGTAGTAGTAGTAGTAGTAATAGTAGTAGTAGTAACAGTAGTAGTAGTAGACGTCCTAGTAGTCGTTGTTGTAGTAGCAGTAGTAAGAGTAATAGTAGTTGTTATAATAGTAGTAGTAGTAGTAGCATTAGTAGAAGCAGTACTTGTAGTAGTATTGTAGTTGTAATTTTAGTAGGAGGAGGAGTCACAGAAGTGGTGGTAGCAGTAGCTGTGGTAGTATTAGTTGTAATAGTAGTAGTATTAGTAGTATTAGTAGTCGTAGCAGTAGGAGAAGTAGCAGCAGTAGCAGCAGCAGTAATAGTAGTATTAATAGGAATAGTTGAAGTAGCAGAAGGAGTACTAGTAGTTGTAGCTATAGTGGTAGTAGAAGTGGTAGTTGTAGTAGAAGTAGTAGTTGCATTAGTAATAGTAGTAGTAGTGGAGTAGTAGTAATGCTAGTAGTAGCAGCAGTAGCAGCAACAGTAGTAGTAGAAGTTGTAGTAGTAGTTGTAGTAGTTCGGGTAGTAGTGGTAGTAGCAACAGCAACAGCAGTAGTAGTCATAGTAGTATTAGTAGCAGTAGTAGCAGTTCTAGTAGTACTAGAGATGGTAGCAGTAGCAGCAGCAGCAGCAGTAGTAGTCATAGTAGTAGTAGTAATAATAGTAATCGTAATAGTAGTAGTAGTAGTAGTAGTAGTAGTAGTAGTAGTAGTAGTAGTAGTAGTAGTAGTAGTAGTAGTATTAGTATGAGTAGTAGCAGCAGCAGTAGTGCTAAAAGTAGTAG
>RXID01016058.1:0-14254 GCA_005019695.1 Trichopus zeylanicus subsp. travancoricus
GCCACTTTTACTACTACCAATAATACTACTATTACTACCACTACTTCTAGTGCTACTCCTACTACTACTCCAACTACTTCTACTACTACTCCAACTCCTACTACAACAACAACTACTACTACAACTACTATGACTACAACAACACGAACTACTTCTACTATTGCTACTAGTACTACTGCGACTGCTGCTGCTACCATTACAACTGTTACTTTTAGTACTACAACAACAACTACTACTACTATTACTACTACTCCGACTACAACTACGACTACTACTATGACTACTACTACGGCTATTGCTATTACGACTACTGTTACTACAACAATTACTACTCCTACTGTTGCTACTCATGCTACTACTACTACTACTACTACTCCTACTACTACAACCACTACTACTACTACTACCACTTCTACTGCTAATACTGTTACGATAATTTCTACTACAACAACTACTACAATTACTCCTACTACTACTACTGCTATTACTGTTATGACTACTACAACTACTACTACTTCTACTACTACTACTACTATGACTACTACTTCTACTACTACTACTACTACTTCCACTACAACAACTACTACTACAACTACTACTACCTCGATTACCACAACTTTAGCTATAGCTAGTACACTACTAGTACAACTACTACTGTTACTACTACTACTAATACTACAACTACTAATACTACTACTGCACCTACTACTACGACTACGACTATTACTATTGTTATGACTACTTCTAAAACTACTAGAACTTTCTGCCACTTTAATACTATTTCTACTGCTGCGGCCAACGACGACTACTGCTGCCCACGAATACTACTACTATTATAAAGCTAAATGCTCTTACTATTACCACTACTACAATTACTACTACTAGTGACTATGCGGCCTTAGTCCTATTACTACTCCTACCACTACTCCTACTACTAGTACTACAACTAATACTGCTACTACTCCTACTCTTGCTATTGCTACTACTACTATTACTACTACTATTGCTACTACTACTACTAGTACTTCAGCTGCCACTACTAGTACTTCTGCTACTATTACTGATACTAGTAGTAGCAATAGTACCACTACTACTAGTACTACTACTTCTTCTACTACTACTTCCACTGCTGCTAGTACTAATACAACAACTACTACTGCTACTGCTATAGCTACTGCTACTACTATAACTACTAATCCCACAACAACAGCTACTCCTCCGACTACTACTACTTCTACTACTACTTAAAGTACTATTTGAACTACTACTACTACAACTAATAATAATAATAATAATAACAAAACAACTACTTGTACTACAACAACAACAACTACTATTACTACAACTACCACTATGACTACTACGAGTACGACTATAGCTGCTACAACTACTAATACTACTACTACGTCTACTAGTACTGCTACTACTACTTCGACTACAATAGCAACTACTGCGACTACTACTATATATACTACTACTACTACTACTACTACTACACTACTACTACAACTACAACTAATAGTACTAACACTACTTCTAATACTACTAATACTTCTGCTACTACTACTGCAACAAGTACTACTACAACTACCACAACAACTGCTACTACTACTACTAGCACTACAACTACTACTTCCACTACTACTACTACTACTACTACTATGACTACTACTACTAATATTACTACTACTACTTCTACTACTGCTACTACTACTACTACTGCTACTGCTACTACTGCTGCTACTACTACTACTACCGCCCCTACTACAACTCCTACTACTACTACTACTACTTCTTCTACTACTACTACAACTACTGTTACTACCACTAATGCAACTATTACTACTATTACTATTACTGCTGCTGCTACTAAACTACTGTTCCTATTGCTATAGCTCCTACTACTACTATTTCTAATGCTGTTACTGCTACTACTCCTACTACTGCTACTACTAATGTCATTACTATTACGGCTAATACTAGTAGTACTACTACAACTATTGTGGCTGCCGCTACTGCTACTACTACTACTACTAGTACTACTACTGCAGCTGCTACTGCTAATGCGAGTGCTCTTGCTATTGCTAGAACTACTACTACTACAACTGTAGCTACAACTATGGCTACTACTACTCCGACTGCCAATACTACTATTACTACTGTTGTTGCTACTACTACAACTACTATAAGTACTACTGCTAGTACTACTAATGATCTAGCTGCCCCTACAACTACCGCTACTACTACTACGACAACTACTACTGCTACTAATATTGCTACTGCTACCACTACCTCCACCACGGCTACTAGTACTGCTACTACTGCTGTTGCTGCTGCTGCTGCTGCTACTCTAACTACTTCTCTTACTGCTATTCCTACTGCTACTACTATTACTACAGCTTCCCCTACTGCTACAACTACTGCTACTACTACTTTTGTTACTATTGCTACTTCTACTACTACTGCTACTACAATTGCTGCTTCTACTATTACTGCAACTACTGCAACTACTCTTACTAGTACTATAGCTACCATTCCTACTACTACTATTACTACTATTACTGCGGCTGTTACTACCACTACTATGGCTGCTATAACTGCAACTACTGCTACAACTATTATTATTACTACTACTACTACTACTATTCTTACTGCTACTGCTACTGCTACTGCTGTTGCTACAACTCCTACTACGACTACTACTAAAACTAATTATAATACTACTACAACTGCAACAACTACAACTTCTACTACTTTTCTAATACTACTGCTACCACCACTACTGTTACTACTACTACTACTATTACTACTCGGACTACTGCAACAGCAACTACTACTGCTCCTACTACTACTGCTATAGCTGATATTACTACCACTATTATTGCTACCATTGCTACCACTACTATTGCAACTGCCACTCTTGCTACCATTATTGCTACAACTATTATTGTTACTACAACTACTAATACTAGCACTACTATTACAACTACTGCGGCTGCTACTACTATCACTACTACAACTACTAGTACTAGTACCGCTGCTACTATACTGCTAGTGCTATTGCTCCTACTACGACTACTACTACTACTACAACAACTGTAGCTACTACTACGAATACTACTACGCCCACTACTACTACTTTTGCTAGTACTAGTACTACTATTGCTGTTACTACTACTACTATTATTAGTATTACTACTCCTACTACTAATGTTGTTGCTCCTCCTACAACTACTGCTGCTACTAGTACTGCTACTGCTATTACTAACACTGCTACTACTTCTACAACTACCACTACTAGTATGACCGCTACTACTATTGCTACAACGAATGCTACTACTAGTACTACCTATACCACTACTACTAGTACTGCTCCTACGATTGCCACTTCTATTGCTTCTACGATTGCTACTGCAACTGCTGCCCCAATACTACTGTTGCTGCTGCTGATACTATGGCTACTACAACTGCTACTACTGCTAGTACTACTGCTATTACTATTGCTGCCACTACTACTACTACAATTACTACCGCTACTGCCACTGCTACTGCAACTACTACTTTTGTTACTACTAATACAACTTCTACTACTAACACTACTACTCCCTTCTACCACTATTATCATTGCTACTACTAGTACTGTTGCTACAACAATTACTACTACTTCCCCTACTTCTACGACTTCTGCTACTACTACTGCTACGACTACTACTACTTCTACAACAATAACAACTACTACTACTATAGCAACTACTAGAACTACCACAACAACAACACTGCTACCACGACTACAACTGCTACTGCCAATAATAATACTACTCCCACAACTACTGCTACTACTACTACAACTACTACTTCTGCCAGTAATAATACTACTCCTACAACTACTGCTACTGCCAATACTACTACCACTACGAATACTACTTATACCATAGCTACTACTGCTACAGCTACTACTGCTACTACTACTACTAACACAACTAATACTATAGCTACTACTACTACTACAACTGCTACTGCTACTTCAATTACTTCTCACACTACTACAGATACTACTACTACTACTACTACTGTTGCTACTCCTACTATTGATAATGCTGCTTTACTACTACTGCTACTAATACTACTATTTTCACTATTGCTGCTACTACTACTCAGCTACTATAGCTATGACTGAAACTACTATTGCTATTGCTACTATAATTGCTACTGCTGCTACTACTACAACAACTACATCTGCAACTGCTGCTACTACTGCGGCAACTATTACTGCTACAACTACCACTACTACTATTGCTACTACTATCTCTGCTACTGGTGCTACCACTTCTACTGCGACTACAACTAATAATACTACAACTACTACTACTACTTCTGCTAATACTACTTCTACTACAACTGCTGCTACTACTACTGCTGCTGCTACTACCGATGCTACTACTTCTGCTAACTACAACTACTACTTTCGCTACAGCAATTGTTAATAATTTAACTAATACTACAATGAATACTACTACTGCTGCTGCAAGTTCTACTACAATTAGTACTCTTACTATTACTACTACTACAGCTACTGCTACTATTACTACTGCTACTACTGTTGCTACTTCTACTGTTGTCGCTGCTATTGTTAATGCTGCTATAATTAATACTACTGTGGCTACTACTTCTACCGCTACTACAATTGGTACTTCTACTACTACTACTACTACTAATAGTACAACAACAACTACTATTACTACTACTACTTTTACTACTACTACAACTTCTACTACTACTACTACTACTATTGCTACAACAACTACTACTACTACAACTACTAGTTCAACTTCTCCTATAATAAAAACTACTACTACTGGTCCTAGTTCTACAAGTGGTACTATTACTGCACTACTACTACTACTACTACTATTACTAAGACTGCTACAACAACAACAACTACTACTGCTGCTGCTCGTGCCGCAACTACGAATACTACTACTACTACTAAAACATCTACTACTACTGCTATTGCTACTACAACAACAACTGCTACTATTACTACTCCTACTACTACTACAACAACAACAACTACTACTCCTACGATTACAACAACGACTACTATTACTACTTCTCCTACAACTACTGCCACGGCTTCTGCTACTACTCCTGCAACTACTGGTATTGCTAGTACTACTACAATGACTAGTATGACGACTACTACTACTACTACTGCTGCTGATACTAGTGCTACAACTGCTACTACTACTACTACCACAGCAACTACTACTACTACTACTACTACGGCTGTTCCAAATACTTCTCATACCACTACCTCACTGACTACTACTACAACTACTGCTACTGCTACTTTTATTGCTACTATTACTATTTCTACTACTACCACTACTACTCCTACTACTACTATTACTACTCCTCCTACTACTTCAACTACTGCTGCTCTAACTTCTACTATGACTACTAGTAATACTAATGATACAACTACTACAACCACTACTTCTTTCGCTAATACTATTACAACGCTACTACTACTACCGCTACTGCCACAACTGCTAATACTACTAGTACTCCTACTACTACTGCCACAACTGCTAATACTACTGCAGCTACTACTACTACTGCTGCTGTTACTACTACGACACTACTGCTACTGCTACTACTACTCCTACTACAACTACTACTACTAGTCCTACTGCTTCTACTACTACTAACACTACTACTGCAACTACCACTACTACTACTACTACTGCTGCTACAACTATTACTACTTCTACTACTACTGCTACTACTATTATTGTTACTATTACTACTACTACGAGCACTAGTGCTTATACTGCTATTGCTACAACTACTGCTAGTGTTATTGCTACGGCCGCTACTACTACTACTACAACTACTGCTGCAATTGCGGCTACTACTACTACTACTATTAGCACTACTCCTTCTACTACTAATGCGACTGTTACCCCGTTAACTACTGCTTCTAGTACTAATACTTCTACTGGTACTAATACAACTACTGCTTCTACAACTACCATTACTAGTACGGCAACTACTACTCCCGCAACAACTACTGCTACTTCTATTACTACTGCTCCTAGTACCACTGCTACGGCTACCACTTCTACTATTACTATATCTAATGCTACTATTACTTCTACTTCTGCTACTACTAGTATTACTACTACCACTATCGCTACTATTACTTATACTGCTACTACTACGGCTGCTCTTGCGACTACTACTATGGCTACGATTACTGCTGCAACTTCTACTACTACTATAACAACTACTGCTACCACTACTACAACTGCTACAACAACTACTACTGCTGCTCCTACTGCTACTACTACTACTACTACTACTACTACTACTACTACTACTACTACTGCGGTGACTACTAATAACACTTTTAATACTACTTCTACTATTACTACTACTACTGCTGCTACTTCTACTAATGCTACGACTACTACTGCTGATGCTGCTGCTGCTACTCTGAATTTGCTACAACGTTTGCTACAACTACTGCTAGTACTTCTACTGCTACTACTTCTGCTACCACTACTACTGCTACTACAACTGTTATGACTACTACTACTTTTGCTGCTACAACTGCTACAGCTACTACTACTACAGCTTCTACTAACTGCTACCACTACAACTACTTCTACGATAATAATTGCTGCTACGGCTATTACTCTACTACTACTACTAAAATTGCAACTACTGCTATTACTGCCGTTCCATTAATACCACCACTAAAACTATAACTACTATTATTACAACTACAACTTGAACTTCTACTACTACCACTACTGCTGCAATTGCTACTCCTGCTACTACTACCATTAATACTATAGCTTCCACTACTACTACATCTATGACAACTAATACTAATACTTTTGCTACTGCTACTACTGCAACAACTGTTGATATTTCTACTACTACTGCTACTTCTGCTACTACTACTACTACTACAGCTACTACAACCACTTCTACTAATTATGCAACTACTATGACTACTACTACTCTTACGACCACTACTACTACTACAACTGCTACTACTACTAATACCACTACTACTACAACTACAATTGCTACCACTACTACTACTACAACTGCTACTACTACTATTACCACTACTACTACAACTACAATTGCTACCACTATGCCGATTACTACTAGCACTACTACTGCTACTACTACTAGAACTATTGTTGCTGCTACTACTACCTCCACTACTACAGCGAATACTGTGACAACTACTACTACTACTGCGACTGCTACTATAATTACTACTACAACTACTACTAGATCAACTACTACTAATACTTCTACTACTACTATTACTACAACTGCTACTACTAGTACTACTACTACTATAACAACTACTGCTACAACTACTTCTACTACTACTACTATTTTTACTGCTACTATTACTACTACCACTATTACTATTACTATTATTACTGCTAGTACTACTTTTACTTGTACAACAACTACTACTACAACCACTACTACTACTACAACTACTATGACTATTACGACTACTACTGCTACTATTACTACTGATGCTACTTCTACTACTACTGCAACTACTATGACTATTACGACAACTACTGCTACTATTACTACTGATGCTACTTCTACTACTACTACTACAATTAGCACTACTTCTACTACAACTACTAGTACTACAACTTCTCTTACAATAACAACTACTACTATTTCTCCCACTACCACTAGTGCTACTACTACTTCTACTACTACCACTACTTCTATAACAACAACAACAACAGCAAATACTACTACTACTACTACTACTACTACTACTACTACTACTACTACTACTGCTACTACTATTACTACTACTGCTCCTACTGCAACTACTACTACTACTACTCCTATGGCGGCTACTACTACTACTACTACTACTATGAATAATATGGCTACTTATACTACTACTTCTGTAGCTACTTCTACTACAACAACAACAACTACTACTACTACTTCTCCTAGAACTATAACAACAACAACTACTACTACTTCTGCTATAACTACTACTACTGCTACTACTATTGCTATTCCTAGTACTACTACTACACTACAACTGCTGTAGTACCCGCTACTTCTGCAACTACAGCACCGGCTACTACTGCTCCTACTACTAATACTTCGACTATAGCTACTACTACAACAATGGTTACTATCGCTACTTCTGCTCCTACTACTACTACTTATACTATCACTACTCGGCTACTACTACAACCACATCTACTAGTTTTGCTACTCATACCATTGTGATTACTACTACGAGTACTACTACTAATACTACTGCTACAACTATAATTGCTACCACTACTCCTACTACTATTAGAACTATTTTTGCTACTATTGCTACTATTGCTACTACTTCTATTGCTACTATTACAGTTACTTATGACACTACTATCACTACTGCTACTATTATTGCTACTACTACTCCTACAAGAACTACTGCTGCTGCTCCTACTGCTACTATTGCTACTACTACTGCTACTAATACTACTGCTACTACTATAACTTCTCCTACAATAACAGCGACTACTACTTCTCCACCAACTACTACTACTCCTACTTCCACTAGTGGTACTACTACTTCTGCTACTACTACTACTACCACCACCATTACTAGTACTCCTGCTGCAATTACTAATGCTATTACTACTACTACTACTACTACGATTGCTGCAACGACTTCTACTACAACTCCTACTGCCACTACTACTACTACCACCACTACTACTACCACTAGAACAACTACTATGACTATTACTGCTACTGCTACTAATAGCACTACTTCTACAACTACGTCTACTACTACTACTACTACTACTACTACTACTACTACATCTACTACTACAACTTCTCATATAACTACTACTTCTTCTGCTACTACTACTGCTACTTCTAGTACTTCTACTATTACTACTACAGCTGCTACTATTGCTAATGCTACTACTACAGCCACTCCAACTACTTCTCATACTACTACAGCTACTGCTACTACTTCTGCTGCTGCTACTACTACTACTACTTCTCATACTGCTACTACTAATGCCACTACTACTTTTATTACTACTTCTAGTACTACTACTGCTACTGCTACTTCCACTACTATTGCTACTATTACTGCTACTTCTACCATACTGCTACTATTGCTATTACTACTGCTGCTATTATAGCAATAGTTGCTACTTCTGCTACTTTTTCTACTGCTACTACTACTACCACTACTACAACTACAACTGTTGCTACTACTACTACAAATACAACTACTACCACTATAATAACTGCTACTACCCCTACTACTACCACAATGGCTGCTGCTACTACTACTTCCGCTATTGTAGCTATGACTTCTACTATGACTTCTACTAATACTAACGCTACTACTACTACTACTACTACAACAACAACAACTAGTAACACTTCTGCTAACACTACGGCTACTTCTACTACTACTACAACAACTCCTGCTGCTACTACTAATACAACTGCTGCTAACACTACGACTACTACTACTAGTACTACGATTGTGAGGTCTACTACTACTGCTACTACTATTGCTGCTACTAGTGTTGTTACTACTACAACAATAACTATTACCACTCCTCCTCCTCCTCCTACTAGTAATACTACTATGATTGGTACTACAACTACTACTACAATTGCTACTTTTGCTGCTACTACTACCACAACTACTATTAATATTACTAATCCAAATACAACTACTGCTACAAAAACTACTACTACAAATGCTACAACAACTACTCCTACCGGTGCTACTGCTACTATTACTACTGTTACTACTACTAATCCAAATACTACTACCATTACCAATATTACTATTACAACAACAACTACTACTACTACTACTATAACTACTACTACTACTACTGCAACCACTATTGCTACTACAAAACCATAAACCCTAAACCTTGAAACATAAACCCTAAACCATACAACAACAACTACTACTATTACTACTACTTCAGCTATTACTGCTACTACTACTACCACTAATCCGAATACTACTACAACAACTAATACTACTACTATTACTACTACTACTACTACTACTACTACTACAACAACAACAACTACTACTACTACTACTGCAACTTCAACTACTGCTACTATTTTTATTACTACTACTACTACCGCTACTACTACCATACCTATTACGACCACTACAACTGATACATCTACTACTAATACTACTATTATTACCGTGACTTCTATGATTACTACTACTACTCCTACTACTACAACAACTACTACTTCTGCTACAATGACTTACTGCTACTAATACTGGTACTACTACTACTACTGTTCCTAATATTAGTACAACTACTAGAACTACTACTATAACTATTCCTACTTACTACTACTAATACTACTACTATAACAGCAACAACTACTACTACTCCTACGACTAGGACCACCACTACTACTACTACCACTACTACTATTACTTCTTCCACTCCTACTACTACTACCACTACCACCACTACTACTAGTACTACTACCACCACCACCACCACTACTACTACTACTAAGACTATGGCTAATACTACTATGGCTACAATTGCTACTCCTACTACCCCTATTACTACTAATGCTACTATGTCTATGACTATTGCAACTATTACTACTATTTTTGTTACTACCTCTACTACCACTACTACAACTACTACTACAACAAGTACTCCTCCTCCTATAGATACCATGACTAATGGCACTTCTACAACTATTATGACTACCACTACCACTAACCCTACAACCGCTATAGCTTCTGCTACTACTGCTGCTATTGCCATTGCTACTAACACTACTACTATGATTGCTACAACAACTACTACTAATGTTGATGCTACTACTAATGCTGCAACAATTGCTTCTACTACTATTGCTGCTACCACTACTACTACTACAATAAATACTCATACTCTTACTGCTGCTATTACTACTACTACAACTGCTACTGCTACAACTAGTGCTGCTGTGGCAAATACTACTACTACTACTACTTCTGCTAATACTGCTACTACAACTACTACTGCTACTAACACTTCTACTACTGCTACTACTAGTACTACTACAACAATAACAATAACAACTACGACTACTACTACTAATACTATGACTACTACTACTACTACTAGTACTACTCCTACAACTACCACTACTGCTCCACAACTATTCCTACTATTACTATAACTACTACTATCGCTTCTACTTCAGCGACTACTGCTACTACTACTAGTACTACTACTACTACTACTGGTACTACAATTACAACTACTATTGCAACTACTCGTACTATTGCTACTATAGCTACTATTGCAACTATTGCTTCTTTTGCCATTATCGCTACTACTACTACCACTACTACTAGTCCTACTGCTAATACTACTACCACTGCTACATTTTATACTACTACTACTTCTGCTAAGACTACAACTATGACTACTATTGCTACTACTACTACTACTAGTAGCTGGAGTAGTTGTAGTAGCAGCAGGAGGAGTAGTAATAGTAGTAGTAGTTGTTGTTGTAGTAGTAGTAGTTGTAGCAACAGTAGGAGAAGTATTGGTAGTAGTTGCAGAAGTGGTAGTAGCAGTAGTAGCAAGTAGTAGAAGTAGTAAAAATGGTAGTAGAAGTAGTAATAGTACTAGTAGTTGCAGTAGTAATACTAATAGTAGTAGTAGTTGTAGCAGTAGTTATAGTAGTAGGAAAAGTAATAGTAGTAGTATGGGGAGTAGTAATAGCAGTAGTAGTAGTAGTAGTAGTAGTAGTAGTAGTAGTAGTAGTAGTAGTATCTATAGTAGTAGTAGTGATAGTAGTAGTATTAGTAGTAGTAGTAGTAGGAGTCGCAATAGTAGTAGTAGTGGAAGTAGTAGTAGTAGTTATAGTAGTATTAGTAAGTAGTAGCAGTAGTAGTAGTCAGAGTAGTAGTAGCATGAGGGGTAGCAATAGTACTAGGTGTAGCAGTAGTAGTACTATTAGTAGTGCTTGGAGTAGTACTACTAGTAGCAATAATGGTGGTGGTAGTAATAGCTATTGTAGTTGTTTGAGTTGCAGTAGTAGTGCAGATAGTAGTAGTTGTAGTGGTTGTAGCAACAATAGTAATTATAGTAGTCATAGTGGTAATAGTAGTAGTTGTAGTAGTAGTCATAGTTGTAGTAGCATAGTAGTAGTAGTATTAGAAGTAGCAGTAGTAGTATTAGTAGTTGTAGTAGTAGTAGCTGTAGTTGTAGTGGAAGTAGTAATAGTAGCAGTAGCAGTAGTTACAGCAATAGTAGTAGCTATAGTACAGTAGTAGTAGTGGTAGTGTAGTAGTTGTAGTAGTAGTCGTGGCATGTAGTAGTGGAGGTAGTAGTGGTATTGTAGTAGTTGTAGTAGTAGTCGTGGCATGTAGTAGTGGAGGTAGTAGTGGTAGTAGTGGTAGTAGTAGCAGCAGCAGCAACAACAACAACAGTAGTAGTTATTGTTGTATTTATCGTAGTAGTGATAGATTTAGCATTAGGAGTAGTAGCAATTGTAGTTGCACAGTATTAGTGGAAGCGGTCATTTTATTAGCTATAGAAGAAGTCATACTGGCAATCATTTTAAGAGGGGTAGTAGTAGTAGCAGTAATTATAGTGTAGTGGTAGTAGCAGTAGTAGCAGTAGCAGTAGCAGTAGTAGTAGTTGTAGTAGTAACACTAGTAGCATTAGTATTAACAGTAGTAGTAATAGCAGTAGTAGAAGTATTAGCAGTAGTGGTAGTAACAGTAGTAGTAGTGTTAGTAGTAGTAGCAGCAGTAGGAGAAGTAGCAGTTGTGGCAGTAGTAGTATCAGTAGCAAAAGTGTCAGTTGAAGTAGTAGTAGTAGTAGTAGCAGTAGTAGTAGTAGTAGCCATAGTAGTAGTAGTAGAGCAGCAGCTGTAGTAGTAGTGGCAGTATCAGTAGTAGTAGTAGCAGGAGTAGCAGAAGTGGTAGCAACATTATTTGAAGTAGCACTCATGTAGCGATAGTAGTTGCAGAAGTGGCAAAAGTAGTAGTAGCATGTAGTAGTTGTAGTAATAATGGCAGTAGTAGTACTAATAGTTGTATTAGTAGTAATAGTAGTACTAATAGTAATAGTAGTAGTAGTTGTTGTTGTAGTTGTAGGAGTAGTATTAGTGGTAGTAGCAAGTAGTAGTTATAGTATTAATGGCAATAGTAGTAGTAATAGTTGCATTAGTAGTAGTAGTACTAATAATAATAATTGTAGTAGTAGCAGTTGTAGTCATAGGAGTAGTAGTAATAGTAGCAATAGTTGTAGTATTAGTACTAGCAGTAGTAGCGATAGTAGTTGGAGCCGTAGTTGTAGTAATAGCAAAATTAGCAGTACGGGTAGTAGTAGTAGTACTAATTGCAGTTGTAGTAGCAAGCTATAGTAGTAGTAGTAGTGGTAGTAGTAGTATTATTAGTAGTTGAAGGAGGAGGAGGAGGAGTAGTAGTAGTAGAGGTATTAGAAGTAGTAGTAGAAGAGTAAGGAGTAGTAGTAGTAGCAAGAGTAGTTGGAGTAGTAGTAGTGGTAGTATTAGTAGTTGTAGTGGTAGTCGTAGTAGTAGTAGGAGTTGTAGTAGGAGTAGTAGTAGCTGAAGTAGTAGTAGTAATAGTTGTAGTAGTAGTAGTAGTAACAGTGTTACCAGTAGCAGTTGTAGTAGTAAGTGTAGTAGTGGTAGTAGAAATTATAGTAGTAGTAGTAGTACCGACAGTTGTAGCCATAGTAGTAGCAATAGTAGTAGTGGCATTTACAGCAGTTGTAGCAGTAGTAATAGTGGTATTAGTTTCAGCAGTAGCAATAGTAGTGATTGTAGTAGTAGCAGTAGTAGTTGCGGTAGTAGTAAGATCAGTAGCAATAGTATTAGTTGCAGTAGTAGTAGTAGCAGTAGTCGTAGCAATAGTAGTAGTACCCGTAGCTATAGTAGTAGTATTAGTAGTGGTGGTGGTGGTGGTGGTAGTAGTAGTAGTAATAGTAATAGTAGTAGTTGTTATAGTCATAGCTATTGTAGTAGTAGTAGTAGAAATAGTAGTTGTAGCAACAATGGTAGTAGGAGTAGCATTAGTTGCAGCAGCATTATTATTATTAGTTGTTGTTGTAGCAATAGTAGCTACAAAAGTGGTCGTAGTAGTGGTAGCAAGTAGTAGCAGTAGTAGTAATAGTTGTAGTAGTAATAG
>RXID01016059.1:0-18479 GCA_005019695.1 Trichopus zeylanicus subsp. travancoricus
GTAGCTCGGTCTAATTCAAAATTTTCACCTAATTGGGCACATCTAGCATATTTTCTCACAGTAGTGGGATCACTATAACTGACCCCATTGAGTTCGCCACCATAAAACTCAACAATTACACCAACTTGTTTGACACTATATTTGGATTCTGCTCTTCTAAAAGGAACGCCGGCTCTAACAATTCCATCTATATCTACCAAAACTACTGGAAACATTTCAAAAAAAGTAGGCATATGACGTACAAAAAGCTCATGTCCGTCTTTATCTCTAAAGATTGGGTGTCCTAACCATCCAACAGCTATTCCATCCCCATTGTCCATTGAACCTGCTCTGAATAATCCCCCTTTTGCCGGATTATTACCAATATAATCATAAAAAGCTAATTTTTTGGGAATTTTAGACCAAGCTTCCAAAAAAGTCAGATTTACAGCTAGTCCAACCCCAACTCTTCGCTATATTTCTTGCTAGAAGTATCCCTGATCCCACTGATAACGAGTGGGCCCAAATAATTCGATTGGGGTAGTTGCTGAACCATACCACATAGTTCCAGCGACTATGAAAGCTGCAAAAAAAAAATAGCAGTAATACTACTGGAAAGTACAGTTTCAATGTTGCCCATACGTAATCCTTTGTATAGACGTTGAGGCAGACGAACACTAAGATGGAATAGACCCCCTTCCGCACCCCACGTTGGATTTACAGATTGTACTTTTCTAGTTAGTCCATAAGGATCAGACACCCATATTCCAAGACCGTACAAGCATGTTACATGAAATGTGCCAAAGATAAAGCAAGCCAACCCTGAGAGAAATAAATGAATTCCAAAGATTTTTGGCAAATCCAAAGATGGTTTTCTCGTATGTTCATCACAGAATATTTCGAGGTCTCAATACACCCAATGCCAGATAGCTGCCAAAAAGCACAAGCCGGAAAACACAATATGTGCCCCTGCCACACCTTCATAACTCCAAATACCTAGATTCATTATTGTTCCTCCTGAAATACTCCAACCACCCCATGAATTGCTTATTCCTAAATGAGTCATGAAGGGTATAACAAACATACCCTATCTCCACATTGGATCAAGAATGAGGTTAGAGGGATCAAAAACAGCTAATTCGTATAGAGCCATCAAACAGGCCCAACTAGAAACTAGAGCTGTATGAATTATGTGAACAGAAAGTAATCGACCGGGATCATTCAATATGACAATATGAACATGATACCAAGGTAAACCCATGGAAATACCTCTCTTTATCAAAGATAAGTAGACACTATATAACTTTATCGCATTGAAAAAGAATATACTATGATGTACCTTTCAGTAGATTCTGTATGAGAAAGGATTGCTATTTATTCCATTTTATTGGAAATAAGAGAACAAGTTTGTTCATAAGAACAAAGAGAAGCAGATCTATTCTATACCTGATGAGTACCAATACGCAATGGGAAAATTGGTCCTATTTTTGTTTTTGGGAATGAATGCATAGATACTTGTTTATTATTCGAGCGATTTATCCTTTTATTAAAATTTTTTTTATTCACTATGTTTTCCCTACCAATTTATGGAAAATAAAATAGGGTAAACATAAAAAAAGATGACAAAGAAAATAAACCCCTTGTTACATTTCCATATTAAAGTGAAATATAGGGCTTGATTTTTTTTCTGAAATTTAATGCCAATTGTTGTTCCAAAAGTACCATTTCGGAGTCCTGGAGAGGAAGATGCATTTTGGGTTGATGTATAGTGTGACTTGTCAGGCATATTGGGACATATGGGATTTACCCTGTTCTCTCCCCCAATCGAGATATCCTCTGATTTGCCCAAGAAATATTGATTGAACTGTCAATTATTTGGAGTGTGAAATATAATTAAACCAATTAATTTATATTTATATTGGGGATCCATATCCATATATTATCAATTAGAATAATTTATGGTTGATTTAGACTGATAAAATATCCAAGCTCCATTCAGAAAAGAAAATACCAAATTGGTAATATATGTACAATTACCACTTATATCATAAACGATTCTTGTACTTAACTTTAACTAGTTTAATTAATAAACTACATTAATTAAACTAGTACAAAGTAAAACTACCAATCAATGGAATAGTATGATGAATATGTGGAATAGTTTGTGGGAAGGCAAGTAAAGCTAAAGCATGAAACAAACGAATTTCAAAAAAAGTGGTACTGAGATTATTTGCCCCATATTATGTACAAATAGAATTCGGACAGATCTTTACTTGGAATAGAATATGAACCTAAGAGAATTGAAAAGACCCATTTAGGAACAAGAAAACAACATCATGATTTGAATCATGATGAAACAATATATCACCGAGAGGTTAGTTCAAGAAGTTCAGTAAATTCTTTTTTTCTCTTCTTTTAGTATGGTATGGAGAGATGCCAAAACAAAACCTATTCTTGAAAATTTTTTTAAAAAAGCAAACCTAAAAAAGCTGTTACAAAAGAAAGAAATAGGAATTAAATTGATACATTGATTTTTTTTCACAATTTTTTTGAACTGTATGCATCCAAAGGTGCAAGTATTGTTTCTAGGGGATAGAATTTTGTCCTAATCAACCAACTTTATCGAGAGAGATTACTTTTTTTGGGCCAAGAGGTTTGATAATGAGGCCTCAAATCAACTTGTTGGTCTCATGGTATATCTCAGTATAGAAGATGCTACTAGGGATCTTTATTTGTTTATAAACTCTCTCGGTGGATGGGTAATCCCAGGAATGGCCATTTATGATACTATGCAATTTGTGCCACCCGATGTGCATACAATATGCATGGGATTAGCCGCTTCAATGGGATCTTTAATTCTAGTCGGAGGAGAAATTACCAAACGTATAGCATTCCCTCACGCTTGGCGCCAATGAGTTTGTTCTTTGAAAAACAAAAAAAACTATGCCTTCGCCATATCGAATATGAATTCTAAGTAATAATAGCATGGCATCTCAAGTTCGATATGAACAAATCATTCTTGTTTTTTCATAACATGAGGTTTTGTATCGAAATAGTAGTATGAAACAAAGGTTATTTTCTATTTGATCTTACGTGTCAGGAGTACATTTCAGCATCAGAAGTCATTTTGTTATTCCAAACCAAAAGTCTCTTTTCTTTCTAATATTCATCTTAGGAAAGAAAGAGTACGAAAATGAAAAAAAAATGATCATTTTTTCCCTATTTGATCATATCAGAAATAAACTTTGGGATTGCTAAATCACAGACAAGACAAATATAGAAAGCAACAGAGCCATCATAGTATTTTTTTAACTCCTATGAAAGGTAGGTTGGTAAATGGATCATTCAATGATCTAGATCGGATGGATTATATTTCCTTCATCCTTCGAGAGAAGGGGGGTGGGGTGTGTAAATTCGATTCCATTATAGAGCCGTATGCAATGCACAAAAATGCCTGTACGGTTTTCAATTCTATTTTTTTTCTTCTTCTTATTTTTTATCCCTTACTTTAGCTTTAGACCAACCATGCGAAATAGAAGACCCCCTTATAATGTTATATTAGTATCATCAGGGTTATGATTCACCAACCCGCTAGTTCTTTTTATGAGGCACAAGCTGGGGAATTTATCTTGGAAGCAGAAGAACTACTGAAACTTCGCGAAACACTCACAAAGGTTTATGTACAAAGAACCGGCAACCCCTTATGGGTTATTTCCGAAGACATGGAAAGAGATGCTTTTATGTCAGCAACAGAAGCCCAAGCTCATGGCATTGTTGATCTTGTAGCGGTAGAAAATGCAAATACTAGTGATTTTGTGTAAATCCATTTCAAAAACATAATTCACATTTTCTTTGATTTGACATTAAATAGAAATGATTCATAATCATCAATGATCCAGTTAAGATCGATCTAAACCAAGCTATTCTTATTCTAGATATACATATATATGATATGCCAACTATTAAACAACTTATTAGAAACACAAGATAGCCAATCAGAAATGTCACAAAATCTCCCGCTCTTCGAGGGTGTCCTCAGTGTCGAGGAGCATGTACTAGGGTGTATGTAAGACTCGTTCAAATCATGAGCTCGAAGAAAGAAATGAGAAAAATTTTCCAGTATTAATGATTAATACCAACGAATAGAATGGATAGATTGGAAGAAGGCCATTTACTATCTAAAAATGAGGATCTATCATATACTTATATGGTATATAGAATTTTTGGTTTCCATTAGTGCAAATGGATTTGATTTGAGATGAGAAGAAATTCTCCATTGGTAGCAAATGGTTATCCATTAAGCAAAGGAAATACTATTAAGATAAGAAAATCAATTATGCTCTTATTCTTGAAAGAACGGACTAAGAGGGTCATGTACCTATACCTAGCCAATTTTCATAATTAAATACCATCACTATATAATTGATGGGTAGAGCCAAAGGATATGAACTATACAAGTTAACAATAACATTTGATTAAATGACAAAGGAGGCTTCGGTGTATACAAAAGGACCTCACCGTTTAGTTAAAGAAGTAACCATAGAAACAACGGAACCCACTATTTTTTTAGTGTCGGTAGAACTGAGTATTTTCAGCTCAAATGTTTAGAAGGAATAAAAAATCATGGTTGGGAAGGTCATAGTAGCAAAAACCATGGGAATTTCTTTTTTTATATACTGGAATAATCCACTTTGTTATTAATCGAACAGAAGAGCGAAGAATGACTGAAAGAAGAGAAATCAATTAGTTATTCATTAAAGTTTAATTTGATTCAATGACCAGAGTTAGACGAGGATATACAGCTCGGAGATGTTGAACAAAAATTCATTTATTTGCATCAACTTTTAAAGGGGCTCATTCAAGACCTACTCGAATAGCTACTCAATAGAAAATAAGAGCCTTGGTTTCCTCTCATTGAGATTGAGACAAGCAAAAGTGGGATTTTCGTCATTTGTGGATCACTCGTATAAATGCAGTAACTTACGAGAATTTGGTATCCTATAGTTATAGTCAATTCATACACAATTTGCTCAAGAGGCAATTGCTTTTTAATCATAAAATACTGGTGCAAATAGCTATATCGAATAAGAATTGTCTTTACATGATTTCCAATAAGATCTCTCAAATAAAATAAAAGAAAGAGATTGTAAAGTAATCTACAGGAATGAAGGATTGAAACAAAATTCCCTGGAGAATGAACTTTGGGAAGATAGAAGAAAAATAAATTCAAATACTTCTACTTATAAAATGAATGAAATGTTTCAATAAAAAAAGATTTCCCCTTCCCATTTTTTTCTTATAACACAACAATCAAATCAAAATCCTAGGTTTTTCCAAACAAAACATCAATTTGAGCTTGAGAGTTTTGAGTCAATTGAGGGATATGTCTATTTATTTCTGGTTCTAGGATCAGTAGTTCTAAGGATCGACTTAGCTCTCTCAAATTATTTCTCATTATTAAGAAAAGGTAAAAAAGATAAAATATGAGCTTTTTTTATAGCAATAGTAATTAATCATTGTTGTTTCAAAGTTAATCTACTGATCCATCTAGATAATATTTTTCCTTGTTCACTAATACATCGACTAATTAAACTCATATTTCTATAATCAATTCGGTGCCTTGATTCAATTGGGGGCAAACGCCTACAAAAAGATCACTTGGATTTATGAAAAGGTTGCTTGGATTTATCCATGGATTATTCCTTCTCTCAAAATTTCTCTTTATTCATTTTATTTTAGATCCGACAGAATAGTATTTGATTTGCATATATACTATATAATAATTGTGTTGTATATACGTTAAGTTTTTCCTCTTCCTGTTCCTTGGAAAGATCCTACACATGTTCCATTTGATCTATTTCTTTATTTCACCATGAATTGTATGCGTGCGATAATAGCGACACAATTTTCTTAACTCTAATTGATTGGGTGTATTGTGTTGACTCTTTTGAGTAATATATCTAAAATACCTGGCAATTCCTTATTATACTATTTTGGCCACAACTGGTATATTCCAAAATAACTCTAATTCGGATATCTATACCCTTGGCCATGAACCTCCTTGGATCGACTTAAATACCTCTATTTTTTATCTGAACCGAAGAAGAAGAAAGCAACAAAAAAAATCAATAGAAGTTACTAACTAAAAATGCAATTTCTAAAGAAAAGATTTGATTGTAAAAAAAAATATTTGGTTGTAATTAATATTAACTGAGTAAAAAGTAAGTGATACAATTTCTTTCGAATTAGCATCCTACTATCCTAATCTCATTATTTCATTTAAGTATCATTTATCAATAACTATAATGAAAAAAGGGAAATAACAAAGCATCTAGGAATAAACAATTAATTTCTATCAAGATACTCGCTAAAGACCCAAACCATGGAGTAGTTAGCATAGGAACCGTGGAGAGATATGTTTTTATATCTCGCATTGAAAATCCTACTTCTTTATTTTATTGTGATACATATATAATCAGATGTTGTAGTTCAAGATCGTTTGTATTCATTTTTTTTATTACGTTAGTTTCTCATATGTATATAATTTTTTTATTTTATTATATGAATATATGAAGATGAAAGAAAACAAGTGGAAAACAAGACCAAGGATTTTGTACAATGATACTATACAACAATAAAGGGATGTAGCGCAGCTTGGTAGCACGTTTGTTTTGGGTACAAAATGTCACGGGTTCAAATCCTATCATCCCTACCTAAGAAAGCACTCATAGTTCAGTTTGGTAGAACGCAGGTCTGCAAAACCTGATGTCGTAGGTTCAAATCCTACAGAGCATGATTCTGTTTATCTTATGCCGAATTATGAATTACAATAAAATAACTTAATAAAATGAAATTGATTACAATTTCAATTTGACCCCCTCTTTGCATTGCGGGAGGTCAATCAAAAAATTAATATTCCTCCATTAAAGGTCCAATTGATCACCACGTCTGTATTGTAAATATGTTGTTATGAATAATCCCACCAAAGTAGTAGGAATTAGACCTAAGACGATTTCAAATAGAAAATTTTCAATCATTTCAATTTCTTTTTGTTTTGTTTGCTTTGAGGAAATAAAAGTAAAATCTATCTCTAAATATTAATTTGAATTATCCATGAATCTCAATGACTAAGAACTGGCAATTGATGTGGAAGGGAATCATACAATTCTCGCACAATTCCAAAGAAATATTTAACAAATTGGTCACTCAATTTCAAATAAGTCACATCTTGTTCAAACTAATCAATAGAACCAAGGTTATAGTTGAAGCAGCCAATAGAAAACCGAAATAACTAGTTATAATAAGCATGAAAAAAAATGAAATTAGTGTTATTTTTTTTGCTACATAGGTTGATAGAAGACTTAACTAAGTTTCTCTTTTTCCTGAATATGACAGTAAGAAAAAATACTATTGACAGAATTAGTTCTAATTGAAAGTTCTTGATTCGTTAGTCATTATGAATGGACTAATGACTCTAAAAAAGATATAGCCATTCATATAGGTAGAATAAAATAAAGTCAAATGGCAGTAACACCGACCGATCTTGCGAATCTGAATCAAGAGAAGAGGTTCATTCTTCAATTCGTGGGTTGAGTATAGTAATAAGAATTGTGTGTGTTGTGTAACTTGATTCCAAAATCAAATAAAGGAAAGGGAATTAGGTTAGGTTTGTAAATAATTTCAATTTTGATCATTTCTATTCTTTTTCAATAGGAGTAAGTCTATTTTGTTTAGAGTGAACGGCCTGATATTACCTTTACTTTTTTTTTTAAACTCGACTTACTTATTTGAATTCTGAATTCATTAATTCATTTGATTTAGTACAGTAAAGCTTAGTTATTAGTTAATTGCCCATAATATGATATTTTGATTTCAAATAAGAAGAAAAAGGTTTCTTGCAATCTGTCCTAAAACCTTATTTTTTTGTTCTTTTTTCATCAAATAATACACTAGTACTGTATTATTGTATTTTTATTGTATGACTAACCAATTACTTGAATTGAAATAAAAGGATTCGAACAAAAATTTTTTAACCCTATACCCTAATAAAATGAAAAAAGTTTTCTATTTCACATATAATATAATTGAATTGTGCAAATATGATAATATCTTTCATCTTTCATGAATTATAAAATCCATTGACTCACATTTTACCAAGATCTTTATTTTTTATTACAAAGTGAATAACCTTATATTGTAAGGAATTTTTTTTATTGGTCTATTGGATAACATACAATTATCCATATACAAGAAAAAAATAGAAGAAAGCAATTCTATAGCGTTTGGGGATACAACGTTGTCGTGTCAAACAAAGAATAGCTATACTGATTCGGTATACTCGAAATACAACTTTGGTACAAAATTGACAATCTCACAAACAAAGATGAAATAAAGTATCAGTAGTTTTCTATTTATTGATCCCATCTTTCACAAAATAGATTCCTCTTTTTACTGTACAAGAATTTTTGGAGCTCAGCATGTCTAGAACCATGGGAGGATGTCCTTTTGCAGATATTATTACCAGTATTCGATACTGGGTCATTCATAGTATTACTATACCTTCCCTATTCATTGTGGGTTGGTTATTTGTAAGTATGGGTTTAGCTTACGATGTGTTTGGAAGTCCTCGACGAAATGAATATTTAACAGAGAGCCGACAGGGCATTCTATTAATAACTGGCTATTTTGATTGTTTGGAACAACTCAATGAATTTATGAGATCCTTTTAGGAGGCCCCCAATGACCATTGATCGAACCTATCCAATTTTTATAGTGCGATGGTTGGTTGTTCATGGACTAGCTATACTTACTGTTTCTTTTTTGGGATCAATATCAGCAATGTAGTTCATCCAACGATAAACCTAATTTGAATTATAGAACTATGACACAATCAAACCCAAATGAGCAAAATGTTGAGTTAAATCGTACTAGCCTATACTAGGGTTTATTACTCATTTTTGTACTTGCTATTTTATTTTCCAATTATTTATTCAATTGAGAGAAAGATAATAGTGGGAATTCTCTTATCCTATTCAAAAGGATACCATCCTCATAACTATCCATGACTATTTTTGTCTCTAGCATGACCACTTGATAAAATGTGGAAGAAAGGGGGAAAATATGACCAATACTACTAGAAAGATTCCTTTGGCTGATAGGTACTGTAACTAGCATTCTTGTGATCAGTTCAATAGGTATTTTCTTTTATGGTTCATATTCTGGGTTGGGTTCATCTCTGTAGTGATCGGATGAACAAGATTTTAGACATGAAAAAGTAAGAACTTAGAGGGGTCTCAACCCTTTGAGTTCTTACTTTTTCAGGCGAGATTTTGATCTATTCCATAATATACAAATTGGAAAATAATCCAATCAACATAATCAAATTGTAGAAATGATAAAACATTAATTTCTTAATCTTAAATTTTTTTATTTAGAACTATTTCTTCTATTAATATTTAATACTTAAGCTAATTGAATAATTATGGAAAATAGTTTTTTTGTGAAGATTAAGAAGACTAGCAATCCCTCCTAGAAGTATTTGTTTTATGTATCCCGTCCTTGCCCTGTATTTTCTTTCTTTTTATTTTTTTGCATTTTATTGTCCATTACTAGGAATGGGATACAAGTAATTAATTCCAGACGTCATGAAAAATAGTATAAACTATTTTTAACAATTTAATGTTAAGGAATCTCTAGATCTAGAAATTCATTTCGTACAATTGACCTTTTCAAATTGTTTCTTTTTAAGAACCAAAAAAAATTTGTGCCAAAATAATAGATGCTAAGAACAACAAAAGACCTTGAGTGCATAATGGATCTTGAAGCACTATTTCTGCATCTCCCTGACCAAAGCCCCCTACACTGGGATTACTTGTTAATGGTTGATCAAGTTTGATGAATTCACCCTCTGAAACAAGAAGTTCTAGTCTTAGAGGTATAATATCAACCACTTGATGTCCGTCCGATGCATCAACTATGGTTATTTCATATCCCCCTTTTTCTTTATGTACTATTTTGCTTACTATACCCAATGATGTGGCATTATAGATCGTATTGTTACTTTTACTTCCATTAGGATAAATCTGACCCCTCCCTCTATTCCCACCTACATATATGGGATATTTTAAGAAGTGAACGTCTTTTTTTTGTAGGTGGGTTGGGAGAAAGAATAGGAAAGATGATTTCACTATATTTCTGACCAAGAACTGGACCTATTACAAGAATATTTTTTTATTAGGATGATAATTCTGAAAAGATAGACTTCCCATCTTTTCTTTCACCTCAGAAGAAATAAGATTAGGAGGGGCTAATTTGAATCCCTCGGGTAAAATAAGAAGATCCCCCACATTCAAAGCCCCTTTTTTACCATTAGCAAGAACTTGTTTCAGTTGCATATCATAAGGGATTCGAACAAATGCTTCAAATACAGTATTAGGAAGAATAGTTTGAGGAACTTCAATATCCACAAGCTTATTAGCGAAATGGCAATTGGCACATACAATTCATCCAGTTGCTTCTTGTGGATTTTCATAACCTTGTTGTGCAAAAATGGGATATGCATTTGAAAGAGATGCTCGATTTATTACATATATCATGATCGATACAAAAATGGATTGAGTCATCTATTATTTTACCCAAGAAAAAGTATTTCTATTTTGCATGGTTCAATCATTAATTGCAAAATTTCTATAAGAAATAAATTATATAGGTAGCTAGTCTAGTATAGTTCCCTACCCCAAAGTCTGCTATTGTATTGGAATAATTGTACTAGAATAGATATAGTATGGGACAAATACCTTGAACAGGTAGAAATAAAAAGAATAAGTAAAATTCAAATTTGAATAAGTAAAAAGGAAAATGCTTTCTTTATACACAAAAAATATTCTCATTTAATTGATATTAAGAAGCCAAATGAGTTCTTCATCTTCATTCATTAATTTGTTTATCATTCATTCATTGAATGATAAATAACTACAAGCGAACGATATACATGATTTAAATAATGGAAGATCCAATATTTCACAATTGTATCTAGAATAACTGGAAAAGTGGAAACAAGGCCAGATATAATTTGATCATTATGGGCCAATCCAAAATCGTTGTAGACCGAACCAATCATTAGTTCCCAACCATGGGTCGAGTGAAATCCGATCCATAAATCAGTGATTAAAAGAATCGAAAAAGCCTTTATTGTGTCACTTAAGTTATAGAATAATTCCTGAACCAAAGAATTAAGAATGACAAGTTCTTTATTACCCAGAAAAAAATAACCACTTAGAATAACAAAACAGATTACATTTGCGGAGAAATGCAAAATGAGATGGAGATGATATTCATCATGTGTTTTGACCAATTCTATTGTTTCCTTGTGTATTCCTAAACGAAGCTCTTGTATATGTATCTCTGGGTACTCTTTTATCATTTCGTCCAAGAGGAATAGTTCTTCGAATTCTATGAATTTTTCTAGAACGTTTTTCTCTTGAATAGCATTCAAAAAGGTTTCGGATTGCCTGCTGTTCCACCAGTTAGTAATCCAAGGTTCCAAACTTTTATTAAATGAGAGAGAGACCCACCAGGGCAAAAATACTATAGATACAAAATATGGGAAGGAAATCAATGCTTTCTTTTTTTTTTTCATTTTTTTATCTGTGAAATTGGTAATGAAGTTGCTTCAATCTTTGACTCTATCTGATATTTTTCCAAAGTATGAGTTATATAACAAACAAGGCTGTGGATCTATTTCTTTCCATTTTGTGTCAAAATTTAGTCCTTAAATCTATTTAGTCCTTGGATCTATCAGGAATATAAAAAAAGAATCAATATAGTATTTTCAGATATCTCAATCTTGAACTAACAAATTTTTTATTACAAAAAAATTTCGGATATATTTGATAAATCCACACTTAATGAGAATTAGACTTTTTGACTAGTATAAATAAAAGAATTAAGTTGAATTCTATACACATACAAAATAGTTTTGGAATACAAAAAATTTCTTCTTCTTCATTTTTTTATAGTTACCCCATATACTTTCTCTGCTTTTGGTTTTATTCTATGGGCTGCTGCACCAATGGAATAGGAACATAGAATATAACATGTTTTGCTCAAATGGGCATTCTGAAGAAACTCTAATCAAATAAAAGGGGTTAGCAAGTTCTTTTCTTCATGCTGAAAAATTTTTCTTCAGTTCATTTTTCAAAATACTTCAATTGGTACACGCAAGAAATAGGCCAATTCGGCAGCTTTTTGTTCAATTTCCCGTGGAGTAAAATTCTCATCAGTACGAGTCAAGGGAATGGCTCCTTGACCTCGGATTTCCATATAAAGGACACGACGAGTATAAAGACCTTCTTTAACCTCCATTCTGATTGATTGGATATCTCTCATAAGGAAGCGGAAGAAAATGCGGCGATTTATTCCAGGAAATCCCCAACGAAAAATACACACTATTTTTTCTTTTCTATCGAATCGGTCATAACCACTACCAACATCCCACGAAATTGTGCACCACAAATAGGAGCTAATGAATAGTCCTACGATCCTGTAGAAAGGCATCACAATCCCTTGTGGAAAAAAAAGGATTTGCTGGGATGGAAACACGGATATTAGATTTCTACCAAGATAACTGGAAGTTCCAACCACTAAGAATCCTAGTGAACCTAGAAAAAAGGATACAGGCCCAAAAAAAATTACTTGTCTTTTGAGACTCAGTTATAAGTTCTATCCATATATGTTCTGATCACCAGTTCACCAGTTCATACTTACTATATTAGATACAGTTGCATTCAATTGGAATTGAGAGAATAACCCAAAATTGACTTTACTTTTCTTGATGCTGAAGTAACTCTCATCAACTAGCACTATTCGGATATGAAATGCAGCATTAAAGCATTAGTAGTAATTAGTCAGATACGTTAACTTTTATGTAGATATTATCTATCTACGTACATAACAACATTTAGGTTCGGAAAAAGCCACATATTCTACCATATTACACTAAATAAATATCTGTATTATAATTTAGTCAGTGTTCAAATAAATTGATGAGATTTGGTTCCATCGGATCTAGACAATTTTATTTCTTTGGACATAAAGAGACAAAGAAGCCATTGCAATTGCCGGAAATACTAGGCCTACTAAGGGCACAAAAAAAGAGGGTAAATTAAGATCTGTCATAGAATGAGTACCTCGATTACTATTTGTACCTCTTATAAATATAAAGAGGTCTTATGATAACTATATCTATTATAACTAATATTAACTAGTTAATAAGTGCAAGGGGTCTAATAGAAAACTAAATTAAGTTAGTATTCTTTTTCTGTATTTTGATTCAAAGGAAGGAAACCGTGAAGTTGAAATAACTCACTCAGAACACCTTTTAAAGGATTACGTGGTATGATTAGGTCAAATAAGCCCTTATGGAATAAATATTCAGCCGCTTGGAATAAAGAGACAAAGAAGCCATTGTAATTGCCGAAAATACTAGGCCTACTAAGGGCATGAAAAAAGAGGGTAAGTTAAGATCTGTCATAGAATGAGTACCTCGATTACTATTTGTACCTCTTATAAATATAAAGAGGTCTTATGATAACTATATCTATTATAACTAATATTAACTAGTTAATAAGTGCAAGGGGTCTAATAGAAAACTAAATTAAGTTAGTATTCTTTTTCTGTATTTTGATTCAAAGGAAGGAAACCGTGAAATTGAAATAACTCACTCAGAACACCTTTTAAAGGATTATGTGGTATGATTAGGTCAAATAAGCCCTTATGGAATAAATATTCAGCCGCTTGTAAACCATCAAGTATTGTCTTATTCAATGTTTGTTCAATTACTCTTTTACCCCCAAATGCAATGTGGGCATTAGGTTCAATAATAATGACATTTCCCAACATACCAAAACTTGCCATCACTCCACCAGTTGTAGGAGATGTAAGGATTGATACATAGAATAATTTTTTATTTGATTGATAATTATATGAGGCAGAAGAGATTTTAGCCATTTGCATCAAGCTCAAACTTCCTTCTTGCATGCGTGCTCCTCTAGAAGCACACACAATAATGACAGGTAGAGATTTATTAGTAGCATATTCGATCAAACGGGTGATTTTCTTGCCCACTACGGATCCCATACTACCTCCCATGAACTCAAAATCCATAACCCCAATTGTCACAAGAATACCATTTCATTGACCTATGCCTGCTTGAACAGCTTCAGTTAAACCTGTCTTTCTCTAATAAGAATTGATATGATCTATATAGGGTTCCTCCTTTGAATGAAATTCTATAGGATCCATAAAAACCATAGCTTCATCCATAGGATCCCAAGTGCCCAGATCAATCAAAAGTTTGATTCTATCTGAGCTACTCATTTTCAAATGATATCCACAGTGTTCACAAATATGAATTTTTGACTTAAATTTTTTTTTATAATTTAATCCATAACAATTTTCACATTGAACCCATAAATCTTTATATTTTTTGTTTATATCAAAATCGTTAGATCTTTCTTTGTATTTAAATCACTGCCATTACTATTAGTACTTTTACTAGAACTCCCACTTTCACTACTACTTACACTTATACTTACATTTACAGTCCAAATAATACTATAAATGTAACTGACGTAGTAGTTATTCTTACTTTTAGACCCACTATTCAAATAACTATAAAAAAACTTTCTTGTTCACTCAGAAAGGAACTATTATCTTATTGTCAATCTCAAAAATCTGATTTTCAATATCAAAATATACAGAATAACTATCGCCATTACTGTCTCTAACTAATGAAGTGTTATCAGAGATCAAACCAAAAATATTCCTGATCTCCAATAAATAATTAACATTACTGAAACTATAACTATAACGGCCACTATCACTCCAACTAAGAAGAATGTTTTTCTCCATATCATTTAGAATGGGGTCTTCACTTCCAGGGGTATGCCCAATACCATCAAGACTATCCGTTGATTTACTTATCTCATACCTATCTTCTAACCTCTCATTAGACAATATCAAATTGAACCACCATTTCTCCATAGAGTCTTCCTGCCCCCCATTTTAGGAAAATACAATAAAGGAATAGTCATTCGATGAATAATCATTTTACATTTTACTATTTGATTGATTGATTTTCTAGCAAAATGAAGCATATGGATTCCATCATTAGGATTGTTAACTGTTAACCAACAACGAGTGAATACTGAAAGAAATTATTCTTTTTTTTGGTAAATTCGGAGTATCACTTCTTTCTAATATATATATATATATATATTGATAGAATCTTTTCCTGAATTAGAAATATAAAAAGAAGTTTCTCTCATGTCATGTACAAACAAATCTTTCATCAAAAGATAGAATTGTTTCTTCCTACAAAGTGAAGAATTTATTCTCGTATGATTTCATATCATATAATCAAATAATAAGTTTCTATTCTAACATAGAACAAAAAAGACAATATTATATTAGAGGATAGGTCGAGGAAGCCCTCGCCTCTTGGCTTGGCTTGATTTATGGTTTGAAATAAAATTGTAGAATCTAAAAATCCACCAATCCAAGGATTCATAGAATTAATTATGAGAATTCATTATGGATCTAACAATAGAAGTATTGTGTCATTTAGTCTTTTGTATTTGCATCTTCTATATAGTATAGTAACGTTTGTACATATCAAAGATATATGCAAATACATAATATATAGGATTTATAGGATATTCCATTTTATTCAGCTCAATCCTTTTAGTAAAAGATTGGCCCGAGGTTGATTAAATTAGGAGAACAAATAGGAATTACTAAATTGTTTTTCTCTTTATCGTCATCTGACATATCTACTAGTCTGGTGTATCTACTAGTGCAAATTCGAATTTGATCTCCTTCCATACTTCATAAGTAGCACCTAGCTCGGGACTCCATTTGCTAGCTTCACGGATAATTTCATTACCTTCATGAGCAAGGTCACATCCCTCATTACGAGCTTGTACACACACTTCCAAAGCCACCCGATTAACTACTACACCAGGTGTGTTTCCCCAAGGGTGCCCTAAAGTTCCTCCACTGAACTGTAGTACAGAATCATTGCCAAAAATTTCGGTCAGGCAAGCATATGCTAAACATGAATACCCCCTGAAGCCATGGGCAGAACACCCAGCATAGAGACTCAATCTTGAGTGAAAAAAATACTGCAACTTCGGTCTTTTTCAATAAAATCATCACGTAATAAATCAACAAAATCCAAAGTCATCTCACGTTCCCCTTCCAATTTACCTATTGTTGTACTAGTGTGAATACACAAAAATGCATAACATGATTTTTCTATCTATCAATAACTGCATGCATTGCACGATCGATGTGAAGCAGTAGGCTGTTATTGCGACAATAATGAGCCAAGATAGTATTTGCAGTGAATCACCCTGTTAAGTAATCAAGCATTATGATAGGAACTCCCAATTCTCTTGCACATATAGCCCTTTTGATCATTTCTTCCCATGTACCCACAGTAGCATTCAAGTAATGTCCCTTGATTTTGCCTATTTCGGCCTTTGCTTTATAAATTGCTCCGGCACAAAATAAGAAATAGTATCTCCAACACATAAATAGTTGGAAATTCACATTTTCATCATCCTTGGTAAAATCAAGTCCACCACATAAACATTCATAAACAGCTTTGCCGTAGTTCTTTGTGGATAACCCCAATTTTGGTTTAATAGTGCATCTCAATAGGGGGCGGCCGTACTTGTTCAACTTATCTCTTTCAACTTGGATACCATGAGGCAGGCCTTGGAAAGTTTTAGAATAAGAAGGAGGAATTCATAAATCCTCTAGACGTAGGGCTCGTAAGGCTTTGAAACCAAATACATTACCTATAATGGAAGTAAACATATTAGTAATAGAACCTTCCCCAAAAAGGTCTAAAGGATAAGCTACATATTGGATTTCCTCCCCAAAAACACTCTCGATGTGGAAGCATCATTATTCATAATGATCAAGACTGGTAAGTCCATCAGTCCGCACATTTGTCCATGTACCAGTGGAAGATTCGGCAACTACTGCAGCTCCTGCTTCTTTGGGTGAAACCCCAGGTTGAGGACTTACTCGGAATGTTGCCAAGATGTCAGTAGCTTTGGTTTCATAGTTAGGAGTATAATAAGTCAATTTATAATCTTTAACACTAGCTTTGAATCCAACACTTGCTTTAGTCTCTATTTGTGGTGACATAAGTCCCTCCTTACAACTCATGAATTAAGAATTCTCACAACAACAAGGTCTGCTCGATATGGATTATAGGTGAATGAAACCCTTAAGAAAAATCTTTCAAAAATTTTGACTAATATTATCAACTAATTAGAAAATGGTTGGTTATTAGACTATGTAATGTATTTGATTCACCAAATACATCATTATTGTATACTCTTTGCTATATATGGTGCAAGCCAATCCTTGTTTTGTAAGTTTATAATTGAGTTGATCCTCTTCTTATTTGTCATTAAATATATAAATATTAATTAATAAAACACTCTTGACAGTGATATATGTTGTATATGTAAATCCTAGGATGTGAAAATAGCCATAATTCATCCATGAAAAGGTATAAAACAAGGAAAAGGTATAAAACAAGAATAGACAGAATTGTATATGCAAAAAATAATGAACAATGAGATCGAAATAATAAATCCTAAATGGAGTTTGGGTTGGAATTCCATAGATAATATAATCTAATAGGGACGGTATTTTCTATAATGATAGAAAAATGAAACACACTTAACTTACTCATGATTCCTATTCATCTACTTTATATTAAAAATACTAAAAAGAAGGATTGGTTGAACTTGAAAATTGAATAATTCAATGAGTAAAAAATGGAATTGAATTCCTTTGGGCGATACCAACTAAATCCAGTGCTAAATTTGATTTATGTCTTATTCAATTGGTCGATCGACTTCCTATCAGACATTTTTTTTATTGGATACTATTCCAAAGGAATTTTGACATATTTCACTTTATTATGATTATGAAAATCAATCTTACTACTTCTGGTCCTATGGTTTATGTACTTGAAGAAAAAACTTAGGACGTATTGCCCAAATTATTGGCCCAGTACTAGATGTCACTTTTGCCCCATGAAAGATGCCTAACATTTATAATGCTTTGGTAGTTAAAAGTCAAGATACTACCGGTCAACAAATTAATGTGACTTTTGAGGTACAACAATTATTAGGAAATAATTGAGTTAGAGCTGTAGCTATGAGTGCTATAGATGGTCTGATGAGAGGAATGGAAGTGATTGACACAGGAACACCTCTAAGTGTTCCAGTTGGTGGAGCTACTCTCAAATGAATTTTCAACATTCTTGGGGAACCCGTTGATAATTTAGGTCCTGTGGATACTCGCACAACATCTCCTATTCATAGATTTGTGCCCACTTTTATACAATTAGATACGAAATTATCAATTTTTGAAACAGGGATTAAAGAGGTGGATCTTTTAAGTCCTTATCATCA
>RXID01016060.1:0-5000 GCA_005019695.1 Trichopus zeylanicus subsp. travancoricus
CTTCCATTGTCTCCGAATACAGGCCCCCAGTGGAATCAACCATGGGCCCTGTTAACTACCCCCCAGCGGCGAGACCTACTGAGCCTGGTCCAAGCCAAGGACCAATCGTTGGCGACTACCAACCCAAGAATCTGAGGTTCAAAGCCAGGAATACCTCAGAATGGTGGAACCTCCCTTCTGCCCAGCAGCAATCAGGGGCTATCTTTGTTATGCCCCCCCAGATTGGGCAATTCAGCGACGTCTTCATGCGTTGGGAGTCCATCACCAAAAATTCGGTGGCTCTACAGGGTTTCACAGATTCCCGGACAAAGACTGAATTTATTGAAAACTTGCTTGGGGAGTCTGAAAAGCTCGCCTGGATCCAGTGGAGGATGGCCTACCCCATGGAATACCAGCACTTGTTGGATCATGCAGATGGTGCTGACGGTACACAGAACATCCTCTCACAGATTCGGACCATATTCGCCCTGGAAGATCCCTACCAAGGCTCAACAACAATGCAAGAAGAAGCCTACAGGGATCTGGAACGGTTATCCTGCCAGAATTTGCGAGATATCGTTCCTTTCCTTAATGACTATATGCAGGTAGCATCTCGGACTGGCCGGTTATTCACTGGCCCGGAGCTCTCAGAGAAACTCTGGTCAAAGATGCCTGGCCCTATTGGCAAGAAAATCAAAGCAGCATTTGAAGCCAAACACCCAGGTAACACCATCGGAGTTTATCCTCGAGTCCTATGTACTTACAAGTACCTGGAAGAAGCATGCAAGGAGGCAGCCTTTACCCGGGCCCTCAAGGATTTGTCGTTCTGTCACGACATTCCAATCCCGGGGTATTATCAGCGACCCCAACGAAAGGTTGGCGTTCGGCGGTCGACAACCTATAAAGGGAAGCCACATCCTTCGCATGCCCGCATCGAGAAGAAGAAGCACCTCATCCGCAACAGGAGGTGTAGATGCTTTCTCGGCGGAGAAGAAGGGCATTTTGCCCGAGAATGCCCCAATGAGCGACAGAATGTCAAGCGCGTCGCCATGTTCGAGCAGCTTGACCTTCCTGCCGATTGCGAAATTGTGTCCGTGCAAGAAGGCGATGACCCTAGCGATGCCATCTATAGCATTTCTGAAGGGGAGGAGGACACGGCAATCTTACAGGAAGAAAAGATTGTCATGTTTCGGGAAGAAGACAGGACCTGGTGGATTGGCCCGACAGGAGGCTACCGCGCCATGGTCAAAGTTTCACAGCAACAGTACGAGTGTAGCCACACTTGGGAATTACATCAAGAGGTGCCTGACGCTTACGAAAGATGCTCTTGCTGCCAGGCACCCTCCCAAAAGTGCTACCGTATGCACTGCCCAAGCTGTAAGCTGACAGTATGCGGCAGATGCAGCTGGTACTACTTCAGCAAAAGAGTTCCAGTAGCCCAGACATCCCTTCCAAGGTATGAATCCAATGACTTACTACTTGAACAACAAAATTACATTTCTACTTGTGAAAGGGAAAAGCGGCAGCTGCAACAACAGCTCACTCTCGCCCGTGAAGAGAGGGAGGCCCTTCAACAATGCCTTCTTCTTGTTCAAGAGGAAAGCCATCACTGGCAACGTGAGGCTGAAAACTGGAGACTGAAGCACAAGGAGCTCGAAAAAACCACCATGGAGCTTGACCGCATGGTGCTCGAGCAAAGTGATCTGCAAAAGGAAAGCCATCACTGGCAACGTGAGGCTGAAAACTGGAGACTGAAGCACAAGGAGCTCGAAAATACCACCATGGAGCTTGACCGCATGGTGCACGATCGAAGTGATCTGCAAAAGGAAATACAAAATCTCCAACAGGAGAAAGGAGCTCTCATACTAAAGCAGCAGGAGGATGAGCCAGCGGATACCGACGACCTTAACGTCCTTCTCGTCAACACTACTCAGCGGCTCCTCTCAGCTGAAATAAGGGTGACAACACCACCCCGGCGGACGAAAAATATGCTCTGCAACATTAAGGTGAAGTTCAATATTCACCATATTATGCCATTTGAAGTCAATGCAATCCTCGACACAGGGGCTACAACCTGCTGCATTGACCAAGGAGCGGCTCCTGTCAATGCAGTGGAGGACAACCCCTTCCTCGTGCATTTCAGTGGCATCAACTCTCGCACTTCGGCCAATAAAAAGCTTAAATTCGGCCACATGATGATTGGGGAGAACGGCTTTCGGATCCCAAACACATATGCCTTCCCGATGAAGTTGGGGGAGGCTATCCAGATGATCCTTGGCTGTAACTTCATCCGCGCCATGCAAGGTGGCATCCGCATCGAAGGAAATACGGTTACGTTCTACAAAAATGTAACCACAATTCATACTCTCCCATCTGTACCAACTGCAGCAGCTATTGAAGAGCTGGACCTAGATGAGGATGAGTACATTCAGATACAAGAGCTAGTGCAGTATGCAACGGACCAACAGCCATCACGGAGCTTCACCAGCAGCGTTGGCTCCCTGCTTGAAGAACTCAAACGCCAGGGATACATCGGTGAGGACCCACTGAAATATTGGTCCAAGAACCAGGTGCTCTGCCACCTGGATATCAAAAACCCGGATTTCACTATCGAAGACCGGCCCTTAAGGCATATTACACCACAATCCAAGGCTACGTATGCAAAGCATGTGAAAGCACTACTAAATCTTGGCCTTATTCGCCCCAGCAGAAGCCGGCATCGCACCACTGCAATCATTGTGAATTCCGGTACAACAGTTGATTCCCGAACGGGCCAGGAGATCAAAGGCAAGGAGCGGATGGTCTTCAACTATCGTCGCCTAAATGATCTCACCAACAAGGATCAGTACAGCCTGCCTGGGATCAACACCATCTTACGGAAGGTAAGCAGAAGCCACATTTACTCAAAATTTGATCTGAAATCAGGTTTTCATCAAGTGGCTATGCATCCTGCCTCCGTGGAATGGACGGCATTCTGGGTACCAGAAGGCCTCTATGAATGGCTCGTAATGCCATTTGGCCTGAAAAATGCACCCGCCGTATTCCACCGGAAGATGGACAGTTGCTTCAAGGGGACAGAAGACTTTATTGCAGTATACATTGATGACATTCTGGTCTTCTCCTCCTCTGAAGCGGAGCATGAACGACATCTGAGGGTTATGCTCCAGATCTGCCAAACCAATGGGCTAATCCTGAGCCCAACAAATATGAAGATAGCAGTCTCGGAAGTAGAATTCTTGGGGGCAGTACTCGGCAATCAGCGAATCAAGCTGCAGCCCCACATTATCAAGAAGATTGCAAACTTCCAGGAACAGGAACTGACCACCATGAAAGGCCTCCGAGCCTGGCTCGGGATCTTGAATTATGCCCGAAGCTATATCCCTAATTTAGGGACTCTACTCGGGCCACTCTATGCAAAGACAAGTCCTACGGGAGAAAGGCGCTGGAACTCCCAAGATTGGGACTTAGTCGCAAAAATCAAGGCCTTGGTGCAAAAGCTGCCGGATCTCGAATTACCTCCAGAAGCCAGCTATCTGATCCTTGAGACCGACGGCTGTATGACGGGATGGGGCGGAATTTGTAAATGGAAGCCCCAAAAGTATGACCCCAAGTCCATGGAGAAGGTATGTGCCTACGCTAGCGGGAGGTTCCATCCAATCAAATCCACCATTGATGCGGAACTCTATGCCGTCATGAATACGCTGGAAGCACTAAAGATTTACTACCTGGATAAGGCTGACTTGACTATTCGAACAGACTGTCAAGCAATCATAAGCTTCTTCAACAAGTCAGCTAACAACAAGCCTTCCCGCGTACGCTGGCTCGCCTTCACCGCCTACATTACTGGCACGGGACTCGCCATCCAATTTGAACACATCAGCGGAGAGGATAACCAGCTGGCGGATACTCTCTCCCGCTTAATTACTTCACTTGTTATTTCAGGATGGCCTGCACCCGAAACTCTGGAAGGACTCAGCCTCGTAGCAACCCGGTTACAGGAGGCACCCCAGACACCCTCTCAGAAGGCAAAGGAGGAACACTTGGCGGAAGCCCAAGCCTTGTGCTACAATATGAATCACAACTGCAGCTCCTACAGAGCCTTCCGATGTCCCTCGATACCTACGACGCCATCAGGCGGCGGCTTCAACAGCTGGAACGACAAAGTGCCCAGGAAGCACTTACGGCTGTTCAACAGTTCCGGGACCTCCATGCCCTGAAGCTATCCGAAGCCACAAAGCGCGCAGGACGCAAGACCACGGGCAACTTCTGGGCCCAGTGGCATCCTGTTGTAACCCAGATTGATGTCCAGCTTGAAACAGCAGTCAAACTCACAACTGACGCAGCCCAACGACTGCCTGCCTTCATGTTCTGAGCACAGCAGAAAGCCTGCGCAAGAAGAAAGCGGTAGCATTCGGCCCAACAATCCAGCCAAAAGGGTCCAAAGTTGCTTGGACCAGACAGTCCAAAGAATAACCAGCCCGGCCCAGTCCAAAGGAAATCGTATCCTGATGGTGTAAAGTAAAGTTACTTTTATAAAGTAGCTTTTAGAAAAGCCACTTTATAAAAGAGACTTTTGTAAAGTAACTTTAGACTTTTGTAAATTAGCTTTAGGAAAGCTGCTTTTGAAAAGCAGCTTTAGCTTTTATAAAGTAGCTTTAGGAAAGCTGCTTTTGTAAAGGCAGATGCGATCTTATCGCATCTGCTAGGTGTAAGGCTTCCCTATAAAATGGGGAGCATATCATAGAACTGATATAGAAGAATCACCGAAGAATTCTCTCTTCTGGGTTTTGAGTTCATCCTTTCTTCTAACTTCACTCTTCCGCAACTCTTCCACCACCTATCAGAGCTTAGTTGCTCTCTTTCACAATCTGGTATCAGAGCTTAGCTGCTCTTTCACAAGCAGTTCTTAATCGTATTGATCCAATAGCTCACTAATTGATCTTTATGGTGTTTTGTCTGTCAATTTGATCCTTTACCCATAGAATATAGTATATAGGCATATCTATTTCTTCATATTTTGG
>RXID01016060.1:10000-17087 GCA_005019695.1 Trichopus zeylanicus subsp. travancoricus
AAGATGAGTTCTTCTTTCTTTTATCACTTAGGAGCCGTGCGAGATGAAAGTCTCATGCACGGTTTTGAATTGAGAGAAGTGAGGAATCCACTTTTTTACTCTGACTCTCCCACTCCAGTCATTGCTTTTCTTTCTGTTACTTCGAAAGTAGCTGCTTCAGTTTCAGCCACACAAATTTTTGATATTCCTTTTTATTTCTCATCAAATGAATGGCATCTTGTTCTAGAAATCCTAGCTATTCTTATCATGATAATGGGGAATCTCTATTACTCAAACAAGCATGAAATGTATGCTTGCATATTTGTCCATTGGTCAAATTGGATATGTAATTATTGGAATAATTGTTGGAGACTCAAATGATGGATATGCAAGCATGATAACTTATATGGTGCTTTATATCTCCATGAATCTAGGAACTTTTGCTTGCATTGTATCATTTGGTCTACGTATTGGAACTGATAACATTCAAAATTATGTAGGATTATACACGAAAGATCCTTTTTTGGCCCTCTCTTCAGCCCTATGTCTCTTATCCCTAGGAGGTCTTCCTCCACTAGCAGGTTTTTTCAAGAAACTCCATCTATTCTGGTGTGGATGGCAGACGGGCCTATATTTCTTGGTTTCAATAGGACTCCTTATGAGTGTTGTTTCTATCTACTATTATCTAAAAATGATCAAGTTATTAATGACTGGACAAAACCAAGAAATAACCCCTCACGTGTGAAATTATAGAAGATCCCCTTTAAGTTCAAACAATTCCATCGAATTGAGTATGACTGTATGTGTGATAGCATCTACTATACCAGGAATATCAATGAACCCAATTCTTGCAATTGCTCAAGATACCCTCTTTTAGCTTCTAGGTCTATTTTTTAGTTCAAGATCCCTCTTACTAACTATAATAAAAGAATTAGTAGATCTGTTCTGCCCAAAATGAGAAGGGATTGGGCTTATGAACATATAATCATGGAATCAACTCGATCATCAGATTATAAGTTTATTCCATACCGGACAAGACCAGAATAGGGTTATGTATATTCTTATTATGAGAATGGGTCATTTGAGCATATGTAAATAGATATTATGTTTACTTACATATGGATCCCTACGTCGTTACATTCACATTCTATTTAGGATTAGGAATAGGCATAATCAGACCCGCTTTTGCCATATCTATCATTATTTGGGTACCATATTCACTTCTTTGGGGCTTCTATTGAATCGAGAAATAGGTTTTATTGTACATCCTTTTGATATATATAAGATATCCTCCGGATAATGCAAATTGAAGCAATTTGATATCTGACTCGGGCCTATATGACCGATCGATAGACATACTCCAACACTCCACCTTTGTCATTTTGTCATATAAGGAATATATGACACTAGATAGATATAATATTCATGGAATATGATTCACTTTCAAGATGCCTTGATGGTGAAATGGTAGACACGCGAGACTCAAAATCTAATACTAAAGAGCATGGAGGTTCAAATCCTCTTCATGGCATAATATTGAGAATGCTCATTGAATGAGCTTTTCAATAATAGATTTTGAATCTAATCAATATTGTATTGATATACTGAGTATCTTATCTATTGATATGAAGCATTCTGGTGATCCCCAAGATCCGAGTCCAGGCTGTTGGAATTGGAATATGTTCGGCAATGGATGATGAAATCTTGGTGATCTTCTCTATCTAATGAATGAGGAGTCCGTTTTGAAATCGCTTGCCATGCATCCACCCCCGAGTATATGATTTAGCAGGAATCACACAAGGGTAGATTGATAGAAACCTCTAATAAAATATCCACCAGTACCTGTAACTGAGCAGATAAAGGACATAGTCCATTTTAGGGATTGGTGACTTACCCATTCAGTGACTTTGGCACTGGACGTTCCCAAAATAGTATCAGGTCTAATGAATTAGAGAATAGATAGATGTCTGTTGGCATTCCAGCCTTCCTTCTCCTTTCAGGGCCTATTTGAAAGAGAATCTAGTATCTCTTGGTTGTGAATATCTGAATTGGATGAACTGGCCTTCGTGGATATCTTTGCTTTGGAAGAAAATAATTCAAAATTTTGAATTAGACTCGGTCAATAGGAATGTGTATTATTCATATGGATATATTCCAATTGAGAAGATCCATCGACCTGAGATGAGAAGAAAGGTTTATCTATTTTCTTTAATTATTCAGTTAAACCAAGGATTCATTATTGGAGCAGATAGCAGCAATAATTTCATCAAACAAGTGTATTTTTGATTTTTCGATGGATTTACATGGTTTTATTAATGAAAATTGTTTGATGTAGTGAGTCAGAGGCTCTGGTTGTTCACCGTTCAAGAATTCTTGTTTAGGCAGTTCATATCATCCTTACATAGTGTTTTGATCTAATATTTCAATTCTTCCATGTTTCAGCAGTAAGTAGCATATTGTTCCATGGAGCTAAGGTCCAAAATATGGAATAAACAAGTGTTTCCACAACTCTACCATCCGGCCAATTCTGTTCCACTCAATCCCCTTTTCATAGCACATATCTTTACAGCTAAGGAATGGGAAATCTTTCTGTTGTTACATGAATCAAATGTTTCATTTCATCTGGGAAAAGCCATCTCTTTCTCAACAATGTCTTTGTTATTTGATCCAATAGCGTTCCATTAGATAGGAACAGATTTCATAAATACTGATAACTCTCAGATAGAGTATTAGAATAGGAAGATCCATTAGATAATGAACTATTGGTTCTAAGCCATCTCTCGTGATGAATCAATAATTTGAAGTGTTTTTCTTGCATATTCTTGATGAACCAACATTTATATATAGATGTAGGAGGATTTGTTTGGGAAGTAATAAGCCCCTTTGACATTTCTTCATCTGTAAGGAATTCTCGACATGAAAACACAGAGACAAAGGGCTGATCTTTGAATAGGAAAAAGAATGGATCTATAGGGTCCCAAATGAATTGGCTTATTCAAAAAAAGCCTTATTCTTTGGAAGATCTATCTCATGTCTGGTACTACATGGTTCCACTTTGCAAGAACTCTGAATGATTCTCTTGAAGCTCATCCTCTTTATGATAAATGATTGGCTTGCCATGAAATGACCCAGCCCAATAGGGAAATCCCAATTCAGTGGGCCTTTCGATATAATCAAATAGATTACCACACCAGCACCATATTCTAGGAGCCCAAACTATGTGATTGAATAAATCCTCCTCTATCTGTTGTAGATCAAGGGCTCCTTCTCCTTCCACTTATTCAAACTCTGATTCGTATTTTTCATATAGTAATATCTGATCTACTATGGAACAAGATCCATTTTGCATCATATCTAACCGATTCCTTGGTTCGAGTAATGTCACTCGATTATTAGAGGTGTTGCAGAAATGTCTGCGATCGAATAAATAGCACTACGAAAGAATGGATCAGATCGAATTGGAAAATGGAAAGATTTGTACAATTTATACATTTCATCACCACTTTGTTGAAAATCGTTAGGTATGAATATGTTAGATCTGTGACTCGATTGGTGAAGTAGTCTCTCTCTCCAAAAAAATATGTTTTTTTAACCGATGCACAAAGAAACTATTTTGTTGCAAATAAATAAGATATTGAGGAATTGTCCATATGTAAGATTATAATTATGGATACGGGTCTTTTCCACATAAAAGGGAATCTTTTATTACAATAGAACTAGAAGTGATGTGAATCATTCAAGAATCAAAGTCGATTTGCTTTATAAAAAGAAGATATCAATGAACTTCTATGAAATGGTTTCATGGTATTCAGCCACTCATCTTGATCATGGGATATCATTGAGAAATAAAAATCCATGTTATCAAAGGATTTCCTATGATTATTTCTAGTATGGAATGAGTCAATCATCCACTTTGGTATCCTTTTGAACAAAAATGGTAATATTGTTCCTCCATTGATCAAGAATTTCAATCTTTGGGAAGTATCATGATCATCCAATAAGAAGGGTTTCATTTTATTCAAATGAATGATTTGAACACCTATTGATTCTAACAACTAATTGCAGAGTTGATCATTCGGACCTTTCAATTCATAGATGTGGATCTCAGACCTATGAATGGGTATATCCCCGATGCTCACAAAGAAAAAGGGAAGTGACTTGGACAAAAAGAGAAGTGACTTGAACAAAAAGAAATGAAATGACTTAGACAAATCTTGTTTGTTGATAGCCTCTGAGCAATCAATCAAATATTGGTTAATACATAATCGATCAAACATAACTTGAAAATTGCTCTTCTGTTCAGAAATGAAATGTTTCAAATGTTCCTAGAAATTCTTGCTCCCATTGGACCATTTGTATCTATATGCATTAGGATCCCAATTCATGGATCTCTTTGTTTGAGAAATAAGAGGATCAAACCATTTACTCTTTTTCAAATTTGATAAATGTTGGTTGATTATATATTTCATTATAGTTATATGATTTAGAGTATCATTTTCTATTTGATCCCTTTGAATTCCATATTGGAACTTGCAATCGGATATATTCATTAAAAGGAATCGATTTGATACATTTCTTATGTACCCATAGGTTCTATATTGAATTTGAATCTGATCTCAGATCAATCTATATTAATTGACTACCTCCATTATGTTGTTGCTAGCAAATACCAATGTTTTTAGTTTTGGATCTTCCAAATCATTCCTGCAGTAGATCTAGACCGATTTTTTTCTGATCCTTCGATAAAAAGATTCATTCTCTTCATAAAAAAGAGGAGGTAGAACCAATAAAGATTTATTTTTTGATTTCGATTCATCTCTGGAGTTGAATACCTCATTCAAGAATTTTTTTGCATCCAATCCGTAGGAATCAATATAAAAGGCAAATCCCCTAGGATACACCAGATCCGGCTCGGTTATTGATAGAGTGAATAGATCTGCCATTTCTTGAAATCTCTCTTCTGATTCAAAATCGTGGTGTAACGCGTATCCCCCTTTGTTCCGGTCATGCAATAGATGCAATAAATCCAAAAATGGATTTTTGTTCAAGAATGAAATCTTATTGGAACTGTCCATATCTGGTTCATCCTTCAAAACTAGATCACATCTTGGATCTAATGAAATAGGATGAATTGAGATGGTATTTTCTAAATACATAATTATCTTGAATATATCAACCTTTTCTTTATTTTTTGATCACCTGGAAGGGACAAAAGAAACATCTTGTTTCTTCTTCAAAACATTTTGATCTTCAATGGACCACTTAGTAGGATTTGAACCCAGATGAAGTTCTAACCATCTGTCAGAGAAAAAAGAATGAATTGATCTTGTAGGATTCAAAAGTTTGATTTCTTCCGAAAGCAGATGATTATTCATCTGCTTCTCACATTCTGTGAATAGCCGGGACATCGAGGAAGATCCAAAAAGGCATTTCAGGAATTAATGTGATTCTATCTCTGTTCGTTCCATTTGAAGAAAGGAAGGATCCCAAAGAATCAACCTTTCTTTAACTTGCTGAAGCTCTGTTTGATCAATCAATGCGTGATATTCTGAACTGCATTTCTAATGGAATCGAAATGATCTCTGGATTGATCAGAAGATCCTTTCCATTGGCTAGAATCCATTACTTGAACAAAAATAGATCTTGTGGAACCATATTGAATATTTGACAATACATTTTGTACCTTGCTAAAAAACCAATCCTTGTTTACCAACCAGACATTGTCTAACCAAATCAAATTCTCTCTCAATATGTTCCTCAAAAAAATTGATTCATGCTGATTCTTTCCCCCAACTAATGAAGAGATCTTGGTGGAACTGCCACATATGAAATTGAGCCCAATTTTGCAAAGAAATACCCCACTTGTTTCTCGAGAAGTGATGGGAAACATGCTCAATATCATTTGATTGAATAGTTGCCTCAGCTCTTTATTGTTTGAAGAAACCCTCCCCTTCAATTGGTCTTTTTTCTCGAAAAGCAGACATGAGATAACAAATCAAGTCTTTCCCTAAGATTTCGAGTCTCGAATTCAAGTTGATTATGTTTCACTTCTTCCTCGGAGAAAGATGATCAAACAATTCCCAATCATGGTCCTTGCAGATCAGATTATCTGTATAGGATGAAAAAAGAAACTCCAGATATTTGCTATCTTTCGCTTTGAATGAGATCTCAATTCTAGCTATGGTTTCATTAGATATCTTACAACTAGAATCCCTCCTTTTTTGATCCGGTTCCTCCACCACTGCGAACCCTGGTTAGATTCAGGCATGATACACTTTTTATTTATTGGGAGAACCCAAATACACTCTTGTGAATCCATGAAACAACTCTCAAAAATCTTTTTCCTTTTTGGAAGATACAGGAGCAAAACAATCAACCCATTGATATCATAAGACCAAAAAGATTCTTCCAATGTCTCATTTGTGGGTACAATGGAATTCATAGGTATGGGAAGAAGCCCCATAAAATAGAGATTTTTTCTTTTGACCATCTTTCGATTGTTAATACAAGATATAAGGACCGCTACTATAAGCAATACTACACCTTTGATTGTGAAATATTGATTGCTTGTTGAACTTTGTGAATCATGTGAAAGTTGGATACTCCAAATTTGGGGGTCAAAGAGTTTCATAAAATGTTCTTGCTGGAAAAAAATGTGAGTGAAAGATCCCACTGAATCGAATTTGATCCATGAATCTAAGAAATAGTGAGAATTCTTGATCTCTCTCCATATCTCTCTCAATTCAAAGATCCAAGATTTGAATTGATGTCATTTCATTGATTCCTCCTAAAGATTTCATTTCAATTGGAATTTGGTTATTCACGATGTATGATGATCCTTGTCAAGCATCCATGGCTGAATGGTTAAAGTGCCCAACTCATAATTGGCAAATTTGTAGGTTCAATTCCTACTGGATGCACGCCAATGGGAACGATCAGTAAGTCTATTCTCTGTATCAATGGAATCTCATCATCCATACATAACGAATTGGTATATTCATACCATAAAATATGAACAGTAAGAACTAGAATTCTTACCGATACTGAAACTCATAGGGAAGAAAATGGATTTATGGATGTAATCAAATATGTAGTATTTATAGAAAAA
>RXID01016062.1:0-33380 GCA_005019695.1 Trichopus zeylanicus subsp. travancoricus
ACTACTACTCCTACTACAACTATTACACCTACTACTACTGCTACTACTACAACAACAACAATAACAACTAATACTACTATAATTACTATTGTTGTGACTACTACTACTACCACTACCACTTCTACTCCTACTCCAACTCTTACTGTTGTTGCTATGCCTACTACTACTACTATTACAACTACTAATACTTCTGTTGTTACCACTACTACAACAACCACTACTTGTAGGATTGTTATTGCTACGACTGCTATTACTACTGCTACTACTATAACTACTACTGCTGCTACTACTACTTCTGCGACTACTACTGCTGTTGCTGTTGCTACGACTACTACTACTATTGCTACTGCTAGTACTACTACTGTTGCTACTACTATTGGTACTACTATTGCAGCTACTGCAGCTACTAATACTACTACTACTATGACTTCTACTTCTCCTTCTACTACAGTTCTACTACTACAACAGTTCCAATTACTACTACTACTTTTCATACTAATTCTGCTACAACTGCTACTACTACTACTACTACTAATACTACCACTATTCCAACAACTGCTATGCCTACTACTACTACTCCAACTCCTACTATGACTACTACAACTACTAAAACTAGTACTACTTCTATTAGTACAACCTCTACTACTACTATTGCTACTACTCCTACCACTACTACTACAGTTGCTACTACTCCTACGATTAAGACCACTACAACTACGACTACTACTATAGCTATTGCTCTTACTACTACTACTACTACTACAACAACAACAACTACTACTACTACTACTACTACTGCTGTTGCTGCTGCTACATGTTCTACTACTACTACTGCTGTTGCGGTTGCTACTACATGTTCTACTACTACTTCTAGTTCTACTACTACTACTACTACTACTACTACTACATGTACTCCTACAAGTACTGCTACTAATACTACAACTCCTAGTAGTAGTAGTACTAGTAGTAGTAGTACTACTACTACTATTACGACTACTTCTGCTACTCTAGCTCCTACTACTACTACTCCTCCTACTTGCGACTACAACAACAACTACTAGTATTAGTACTACCCCTACTCCTACTTCTACTACTACTCCGATTAGTACTACTACTACTTATACAATAACAACAACTACTACTGTTGTTGCCGCCGCTACTACTACTATTACTACTACTACTGCTACTACTACCACTATTCCTACTGCTCCCACTACTCCTACAACTCCTACTACTACTATTGCTTTTACTGCTACTACTATTACTACCGCTACAACTTCTGCTAGAATAAGTACTGCTACCACTACTGCTACTGCTACAAATAATACTACAACTACTATAACTACTTCTACTACAACTACTACTTCTACTACTGCGACTATAGCTGCTTCTACGACTGTTACGACTACTACTGCTACTACTGCTACAGCTGCTGCTGCTGTTGTTATTCCACTATTACTGCTGCTACTACTACGACTACGACTATACTTATAACTGCTACAATTACTACAATTAATACTGCGACTGCTAGTACTCTTATAAACACTATTGCAATGTCCACTACTACTACGACTATTGTTACTGCTGCTACTACTGCTACTGCTATTACTACTACTACTACTACTACCACAACTACTTATGTTGCTACTGATACTGCTACTATGACTGCTACTACTTCTAGCTTGACTACTACTCGTACTACTACCACTAATATTACTGCTCTGACTACTTCTATTACTGTAGCGTCTAATACAACTACTGCAACTACTACTAATTCTAATACTACTACTACTGCTACTACCACTACTTCGGGTACAACAACTACAACTACTACTGCTACTAATATTACTACCACTACTACAACTCCTGCTACGTTTACTAGACTACTACTACTTCTAATACCACTATTACTACTGCTATGACTACTACTACTACTACTACTACGGCTACTACTACTATCAGTACTACTATAACTACTACGACTACTACTAATACTACTATTACTACTACTACTACGACCATTACAACAACTACTACTCGAACTACTGCTACTACTCTAACTACTGTAACAACAACTACTTCTAGAACTCCTCCAGCTGCTGCAGCTGCTACTCCTACTAGTACTACGACTACTGTTACTATTATAACAACTACTACTACTTTTAATGTTGCTACAGCTACTATCACAACTACTACTTCCAGTACAACTACAACACCTACTACTACTGCTACTACTGTAATTACTACTATTACTAAAACTACTACTACACCGACTACTACTCCTACTCATACTCCAGCTGCTACTCCTACTACGACAATGGCTACAACTAGTATTAGTACTCATACTGCAGCAGCTGATGTTATTGTCGCTACTCCTCCTCCTCCTGCTACTACTACAACTACTACTTATTCTACAACAATAACAACAATAACTGCTGCTACTACTTATACTCCTACTGCTGCTGCTGCTACTCCTATTACTACTACTACCACTACAACTACAACTACTATGACTTCTTCTACAACTACTACTTCTACCACTACTACTACTACTACTACATCTGCTACTACTACTGCTACTAAATCTACTCCTACCACTAATCCTACTGCTACTACAGCTACTCCTACTCCTACTCCTACAACTACTACTAGTACTGCTACAACCGCTACGAATATTACTACTACTACTATGTCTACTACTACTGCTGTTGCTACTACAGCAGCAATTACCAATACTACAACTACTACCACTACTACTACTCCTGCTGCTGTAGCTGCTACCACTGCTATTGTTACTAACATTACTACTGCTACTACTACTACACCTCCTACTCCTACTACTACTGTGACTACTGCTACATCTACTACTATAGCTGTAACAACTATTGCTACTATTATTGTAACCACAACAACAACTACTACTACTAATACTAATATTTCTTCCATATCATTCACGTAGTAGATCCAGACCGATTTTTTTTTTCTGATCCTTCGATAAAAAGATTCGTTCTCTTCATAAAAAAGAGGTAGGACCAATAAAGATTTCTTTTTGGATTTTGATTCATCTCTGGAGTTTAATATCTCATTCAAGAATTTTTTTTTGCTGCTACTACTACTAGTACAAATACTATTACCACTACTACGACTAATATTGCTTCTACTACTACAACTAGTCCTACTACTACTACTACTACTATTATTAATTCTACTACTGCTACTGCTACTCCTACTACTACTACTACTACTACTTATGCTACTACTACTACCGCTACTAGTACTACTACTACTACTATTACTATTACCACTACCAATACTGCTATTGCTACTACTACTACTACTACAACTAGTACTACTACTACTACCACCACTACTACTACTACAAGTACTCCTTCTGCTACTGCTACTCCTACTACCACTACAACTTCTATTACTTCTTCTACAACTAGTACTATTACTACTACTATCACTACTATCACTTCTTCTATAACTAATACTACTACTTCAACTACTACTACTTCTGCAGCTATAATTAGTTTCACTAATGCTACTACAACTCATACTACTACTTCTACTCCTACTACTGCTGCTACCACTTCTACAATAACTACTATTTCTACTACCACTATTACAACTACAACTACTTCTACAACTACTAAACCATCAATTACTACTGCTACTGCTACAGATACTACAACTACTATTACTAGTACAACTACTGCTATTATTACTACGTCTACTGCTGTTGCTACTGCTACTCCTACTACTACTACACCGACTACTAATACTATAACTACTCCTACTCCTTCAACTACTCCTACTACTACTACTACTACTCCGACTCCTACTGCTCATGATGCTACTACTATGACCACTAATATTTCTTCCATAGCAACAACAACAACAACTACTACTACTAGAACTGCTGCTGCTATGGATACTATTACTACTACTATTACAACTACGAGTACTCCTTCTAATGCTGCTACTCCTACTACTACAATTACTACACCTTCTACTACAGCTACTAAAACTACTGCTACTACTGCTACGCTAGCCGCTGTTACTACTATTACCATTATTACTACTACTACTACTGCGGCTACTACTTCTACTCCTACTACTACTATTACTACATCTACTACAACTACTGCTGCTACTACCATAATTATTACTACTACTACTGCGACTATTACCCCAACTCCTACTCCTACTTCTACTGCTATTCCCACTACTACTACGACAACAACAACAACAACAACAACAACTACTATTCCTACTAATACTAGTACTACTACGATTGCTACTACTATTACTACTATCCCTTCCATTACCATACTATTACTACTACTACATCTGCAGCTACTCCTCCTAGTGTTGTGATTACTACTGCTAGTATTACTGCTGTACTATCACTACAACAACTACCACTACTGCTACTTCGTCAATTGCTATTATAACTACTACTGCTACTACCTCTATTGCTACTCTTACTACTACTACTACGACTACTACTCCTCCTCCAACTACTATTACCACTACTACAGCTCCTACTTCTTCCCCTACTTCTATACCTACAACAATTACTAATACAACTTCTACAACAACTACTACTACTGCTACATCTCTTTGTACTACTACTACTACAACTACTATTATAACTACTTCTAGAACTACTGCTACTACTACTACTATAGCTACTATTGCTACAATTACTACTACTACTGCTGCTATTGCTACTGCTGCTGCTACCCCTACTACTACCACTGCTACTACAACAACAGGTACAACAACTACTGCTGCTACATCTGCAACTCCTAGTACTAGTACATCTACTACTACTATTATTAAGACTACTCCCACCTCTACAACTACTACCCCAACTCCTATTGCTACTACTACTACCCCTGCTCCTACTACTACCTCTACTCTGACACCAAGTCCTCTTACAACAACTATTGCTGCTGCTAATACTACTACTATGACTACTTGTACTACAACTACTACAACTATTTCCACTACTACTATTAGTACTATTACTAGTACTAATACTACCACAACAACAACTACTACCACTGTTGATGCTGCGGCTGTAACTCCTATTATTACAACAACTACAGTTGCAATTACTGCAACTAGGCCACAATTACTACTACTACAACTATTACTAGTACTTCAACTACTATGACTATTACTGCTACTACCACTTCTACTACTACTACAACTACTTCTAGTATTACTACTACTACAACTATAACTACAACAACTACTACTATTACTATAACTATTACTAGTACTCTTCTATAACTACTATTACCTCTACCTCTGCTACTATTACTGTTGCATCTACTACTCTTATGCTACTACTATTGCTGCTACTACCACTACTGCTAGTTCCAATACTGCTACTACTACAACCCCTACTACTACTATTACGACACGTACTACTACTACTACTTCTACTTTTAGTATTTCTACTGCTAGTACTTCTGTTGCTACACCTATTACTCCTCCGCCAAATGCTACAACTACTACTTTTGCTCCTACTACTACCCCTACACCTAGAAACGTACTCCTATTACGACTACTACTACTCTACTATTACTACTACTCCTACTACAGCTACTACAACTGCTACTACTGCCACTACTGCTACTACTACTACAACAACTCTGCTACTACTACTGCTATTGTACCAACACCTAGTATGACTACTACTACAACTACTAAGGCTATGACTACTACTACTACTACTACTACTAGTACTTCTACTACTACGACAACTACTACTACTACTATACTACTACTACTACTATAATACTGCTACTCCTCTCTCCTCCTCCTACTACTACTACTGTTACTACAGCTAATACTACTACTAATAATAGTTCTTATGCTACTACTACTACGCGTACACCAACTCCTACTCCTAAAACTACACCAACTACTACTTCTGCTATTGGAATTACTATTGTTCCCACTATTCCTATTATTGCAATTACTACTACTACTACTACTACTACTACTTCTGCTACTACGACTACTGCTACTAAAACTACAACAGCAACTACTACTGCTGCTACTAGTCCTACAACCAATTCCTACACCTACTACAACTCCCACTACTATCTCTACTCTACAACTACTACTACCACTACAACAACAACTACTACTATGATTACTGCTACTACTACTACTACTACAATAACAACTACTACTATTGTTGCTACTTCAACAACTACTACTGTTGTTGTTGTTGTTGTTGTTGTTGCTGCTACTACTACTACTACTACTACTACTACTACTACAACTACTACCACTACTACTACTACAACTACTACTACTACAACAACAACAACAACAACTACTACTACTACTAATACTACTACTGCAACAACAACAACAACAACAACAAATACTTTTAATATTGCTACAAGAACTAATACTACTACTATTCCTGCTATTACTCCTACCATGACTACTACTACTGCTAAAAAAACAACAATAATTGCAACTACCACCACTACTACTACTGCTACTGTTGCTACTACTACAAAAACGGCTAATACTACTACTACTAAGACTACAACTACTACTACTGCTACTACTACTGCGACTACTACAACAATAACTACTTCTAATACCGCTACTAATACTACGACTACTATCACAACTACTACTAATACTACTACTACTTCTACAACTACTTCTACTACCACTACTACTCCAAATGCTCCAACTACAATAGCCACTATTACTGTGACTACTACTACAACTCCTACTACAACTACAATTTTTTATATCCCTATTATTATTACTACTACTGCTACTACTAGTATTAGTACAACTTCTACTACTACAACCACTGTAACTACTACTATAATAGCTACTACTCTGAATGCTACTATTAATGCTACTACTATAATAACTACTGTTGCTATTACTACTTTTGCTATTGTTGCTGCTACTACAGCTACTACTACTAGTACTACTACTCCTCCTAATGCAACATCTACTAAAACTACTATTACTACTGTTACTATTACTCCCACTACTACTACTCCTACTATTACTCCCACTACAACTACTCTGACTACAATAAAAGCAACAACTACTACTACTCCTATGACTGCTACTGTTACTACTACTTGCACTACTACTACTACTTCTAGTACAACTACGACTACTAATATTATTTCCACTTCTGCTACAACTACTACTATGACTACTACAATTATTGCAACAACAACAACAACAACAAGTTCTACTACTACTACTACTTCTACAACTTCTACAACCACTGCAACAGTAACAATAACTACTACCACTACTATAACTAATACTACTACTACTAGTACTACTACTACTCCTACAACTACTACTACTCGCACTACTACTACGACTATTGTTGTTATTGTTTCTCGTTATACTCGTACGACAACTACTACCATTTACTACTACTACTACGACATCTATTGCTCCTACTACTAATAATACTACTATTGTTACTACTACTACTATTATTGCCACTACAACTTCTACTACTACTTCTCCTACAACAAGAACAACTACTACTACTACTCCTACTACTACTACTACTACTACTCCTCTTCCCACTACTACAATTGCTTCTACTACTACTACTACTTCTACTACTGCTGTTACTATATTGCAACTTTTCCTAGTGCTCAGCTGCAACAACTACTCCTACTTATACTACTACTACTACTACAAGTACTGCTTCTACTACGACTACAAATACAACTATTACTACTACTTCTACTACTGCAACTACAACTACTACTACTACTACTACTCCTACTCCTACTACCACTACTACTACAATAACAACAACAACTACTACTACTATTACAACTACTCCTACTTAAACTCCTACTCCAACTACAACTCCTACTACTGCTTCTACTACTACAACTACTACTACAACTATTACTTCTGCTACTTCTACTCTTGCTACTACTACAATTACAACAACAACTAATACTATTAGTACTAACATTGCTACTACTACTACAGCTACTGTTACTACTAAAACTACTACTACTACTATTATTACTTCTATTACTACTGCGGCTACTTCCATTACTACACATACTGCTGCTGCTACGACTGCTACTACTACTCCTCCTATTACTGCTTCTACAACTACCACTACTATTGCTACTACTGCAACTACTTCTAGCACTACTACTACTACAACTACTTTTACTCTAGCTCTAGCTCATATTCCTACTACAACTCCTACTGCTACTTCTACTACTACAATAACTACTACAACTTCTACTACTACAACGACTACTACATCAACGACTTCTACTATAACTTTTACTACTTAGTATTGCCACTAGAACTGTTACTACTATTACTACTACTACAAGTATTACTACAACTACTAAGACTACTGGCACTATTACTACTATTACTACTACTACAGCTCCTACGATTACTTCTACTCCTACACCTGCCCTGACTACAACTACTACTATTATTACGGTTGGTACTACTACTACTGCCACTACTACTAGTTCTATTACTACAACTACTACTACTATTCCTAATACTCCTACAACAACTACTATTACCACTAGTATTACCATACTACTACTTATAACGCTCCTACTACTTCAACTATTACTCCTGCTGCTACAACTACTACTACTACTTCTAATAATAATAATAATAATAATAAATAATAATACATCTACTAATACTACAAATTTTACTTCTACAGATATTGCTACTTCTACTAATATAACTACTACTACTTCTACTACTTCTTCTTCTACTACTACTTTTGCTTACTACTACTACTACTACTACTACTACTGCTGCTGCTGCTACTACTACGACCACTAGTGCAACTTCTTCTACTACTACTACTACTATGATCACTACTGCCAATATTACTACTACTACTACTTCTTCTATGACTAATGTTATTGCTTCTACCATAACTATAGCTACTACAACTACTATGACCACTACTACTTCTACTATTTCTACCACTATGGCTACTATTGCTACAACTACTGCTACTCCAACATTACTACTATGACTACATTTTACTACCACCACTACGACTCCTACAACTACAATTATGACTACTAATAATACTGTTGCTGCTATACCAAATATTACTATTATTATGGCAACAGCTACTACTAGAAATCCTTCTACTACTTCTACTACTACTACTACTACTACTATGCCTCCTCCTCCTCCTCCTACTACTTCTACTCTTCCAATAGCACTACTACTCCTGCTACTATTACTATAGTTGCAACTACTATTGCTGTAACTTCTACTACTACTACTCTTGCTATTACTACAACTACTACTATGACTACTCCACCTACTACTTCTACTAGTATTACAGTTACTACCACCACCACCACTACTACTAGTACTAATGCTATTACTACTACTACTACCACTACTACTACAGCAACTGCGACTACTACTGCTAGTACTACTTCTAATGCGACTACTGCTACTACCACTACTACTACTATGACAACAACTACTACAACAGCTGCGGCTACAACACTGCCTCCTCCTCCTCCTACTTCTACTACTACTACTACTACTACTACTACTACTACTACTACTACTACTACTACTACTACTACTACTACTACTACTAATAACTACTACTACTACTACTACTACTACTACTACTACTACTACTACTACTACTACTACTACTACTACTACTACTACTACTACTACTACTACTACTACTACTACTACTACTACTACTACTACTACTGGTGCTGGTGCTAGTGCAAGCGCTGCTGCTGCTGGTGTTTGTGCTGGTGCTGCTTCTATTACTAGTAATACTACTACTACTATAATGATAACTATCATAACTATAGCTACTACTACCACTACTACCACTACTACTACTTCTATTACTACTACTACTACAACAACAAGAACAACAACAACTACTACAACTAGTCCTACTACTTTGACAATAACAACTACTACTACAAAAGCAACAACAACAACTACTACTAATCAAACTACTATTGCTACTAATACTCCTACTACTATGACAATAACAACTACTGCTACAACAACAATAACTAGTAGTACTACTACTACAACTCCTACTTTTGTTGTTGCTGCTACCACTCCCACTACTACTACTACTACTATAACTATTACTACTCCTATTGCTGATGCTACTACTACCACTAATACCACCACTACTACTACTATTGCCACTGCTGCTGCTTCCACTACAGCTACTACTTCTACTTGTACTCCTAGAACTACTTCCATTATCGCAACTGCTGCTGCTACTACTACTACTACACTACTGCTACATCAACTACTTCTAGTACAACTACAACACTTTCAGCTAATACTATTACTACTATTACAACTACAACTACTGCTACTAGGTCTATGGCTACTAATACTACTACTACTACTACTATTATTACTACTACTACTACTACTACAATTGCTGTCGCTGCTACTGGTACTACTACTACCACTTCCCCTCCTTATACATGAAACTACTCATAATTCTTTTTCTATTATGACTATTACTACTATAGATGCTACTGTTGCTGCTACTGCTACTACTACTACTACTCCTCCTACTATTGCAACTACTACTGCTACTACTACTACTCCAACTACTACTATGACAACTACTATTGCTGCTACTACTACTGCTGCTCCCATTACTACTACTATTACCGCTACTACTAGTATTATCACTCTTAATATTCTAACTATTACTACTATTACTAAAACAATAACTACTACTACATAGTAGAAGTGTAGTAATACAAGTAGTATTAGTAGTAGCAATAGTAGTAGTAGTAGCAGCAGAAGTAGTAGTAGTAGTAGTTGTAGTAGTAGTACTTGTAGTAGTAGTTGTTATTGTTGTGATATTAGTAGTAGTAGTAGTTGTTGTTGTCATTGTTATTATTGTAGTTGTAGTCAAAGTAGTAGTAGTTATTATTGTAGTAGAAGGAGTAAGAGATGGTGTGAGCAGAATACTAGCAGTAGTACTAGTTATAGTAGTGATGTAATAGTAGCAATAGTAGTAGTAGTAGTAGTTATTGTTGTTGTTGTTGTAACAGTAGTAGTAGCAGTAGTAGTAGTGGTAGTAGTAGCAGAGCAGTAGTAGATAGAGTAGTAGTAGAAGTAGTAGCTGTAGTAGTAGTAGTAGTAGTAGTACGAGTAATAGATGTAGCAGTCGGAGTAGTAGTAGTAGTAGTAGTTGAAGCAGTCCTAGTGGTCATAGTAATCAAAGTAGTAGCAGCAGTCATAATAGTAGTACTTGAAGTAGTAGTAGTTGCCATAGTAGTAGTAGTAGGAGGAGCAAGAGTAGTAGTAATAGCACTAGGAGAAGTTTTAGCAGTTGTAGAAGTATTATTTGCAGTAATAGTTGTAGTAGTTGTAGTAGTAGTAGTAGTAGTAGTAGTAGTAGTAGTAGTAGTAGAGCAAGCAGTAGAAGTAGTAGAAGTGGTATTAGTAGTAGTAGTAGTTGTTGTTGTAGTACTAGCAGTAGTAGTTGTTGTTGTTGTTATTGTTGTTGTAGAACAAGTGAAGTAATAGTAGTAGTAGTAGTAGTAGTAGTAGTAGTAGTAGTAGTAGTACTAGTAGTAGTAGTAGTGGTAGTAGTTGTTGTTGTAGTTGGAGGAGTAGTAGTAGTTATAATTATTGTCATTATTGTTGTAGCATCAGCAGTAGTAGTTATTGTAGTAGTAGTAGAAGTAGTAGTAGTAGTAGTAGTTATGGTAGTTGGAGGAGGAGAACTAGTAGTAGTTATTATTGTTGTTGTAGCATCTGCAACAGTAGTAGTTGTAGTAGTAGTAAAAGTAGTAGCTGTAGTAGTAGTAGTAGTTGGAATAGTAGTAGTAGAAGTAGGATTTGTAGTAGTAGGAGTACCAGTAGTAGTAGTAGAAGTAGTAGCAGCAGCAGCAATAGTAGTAGTTATTGTTGTAGTAGTAGTAGCAGTAGCAAGAGTAGTAGTGGTAGTAGTAGGAGAAGTATTAGTAGTTGTAGTGGTAGCCGTAGTAGTTGTTGTTGTAGTAGTAATAGGAATAGTAGTAGCAGTACCATCAGAAATCGTAATGGTCATTGCTATAGTAGTATTTGTAGTAGTAGTAATATTGGTTGTAGTATTAGCAGTTATTGTAGTAGTAGTAGTATTAGCAGTAGTAGTAGCAGTAGCAAGAGTAGCAATAGCAACAGTTGTTGTAGTAGTAGGTGGAGGAGTGTAGTAGAGGTAGTAGTTATTATTATAGTAGCAGTAGTTATTGTAGTAGTAATAGTCGAAGTAGTAGTAGTAAGTGTTGGAGTCATAGTAGAAGTATTAGCAGTAGATGTAGAAGTAGGAGTAGTAGGAGTACGAGTAGTAGTTATGGTACTAGTAGTAGATGTTGTAGCAGCAGCAGTAGTAGTTGTAATAGTAGCAATAGTAGCAGTAGGAGTAGTAATAGTAGTGGTGGTAATAGTAGTAGTAGTAGAAGTAGTAGTAGCAGTGGTACTTGTAGTAGTGGTAGGTGTTGTTGTTATAGCACTAGTAGTAGCAGTAGTAGTAGAGTAGTAGTAGTAGTAGAAGCAGCAGTTGTAGCAACAGTAGCAGTAGCAGTAGTCACAGTAGTAGTAGTAGTCCTAGTAGTACCTATAGTTATAGTTGTAGTAGTCATAGTTGTAACAGTAGCAAAAGAAGGAGTAGTGTTAGTAGCCGTAGTAGTAGTCGTAGCAGAAGCCGTAGTAGTAATTGCAGTAGTATTAGTAATGGCAGCAGCACGAATAGTAGTAGTACTAGTAGTATTAGTAGTAGCAGTAGTAATAGTTGTGGTAGTGGTTGTAATGATAGAAAAGGAGTAGGTGTAAGAGTAGGTGTAGCAGTAAGAGTAGTAGTAGTAGTTGTTGTTGTTATTGTTATTGTAGTACGAGTACTAGTAGTAGTAGTAGTAGTAGTAGTAGTAATAGTAGTAATAGTAATAGTAGCAAGAGTGGTAGTAGTAGTAGTAGTAGTAGTAGTAGTAGTAGTAAGTGTAGTAATACGAGTAGTAGTAGTAATAGTAGTAGCAGCAGCAGTAGTTCTAGTTAATCATTGTAGGTGTAGGAGTAAGAGTACCAATAGGAGTAGTAGTAGTAGTAGTAGTAGTAGTAGTAGTAGTAGTAGTAGTAGCAATAGTAGTCGTAGGAGTAGCAATAGTAGTAGCTGTAAAAATAGCGATCGTAATAATAGTAGTAGTAGAAGTAGTAATAGTAATAGTTGTAGTAGTGGTAGTTGTAGTAGTAAGAGTAGCAGAGTAGTAGCAGTAGCAGTAGTAGTAGGCATAGTAATAGTACAAGTATTAGTCATAGTAATAGTACTAGTAGTAGTCATAGTAATAGTAGTTTTAGTAATAGCAGTAAGAGTAGTAGTAGGTGTAATAGTTATTGTTAAAGTACTAGTAGTAGTTATTGTAGTAGTGGTAGTAGTAGTGGCAATAGTAGTTGTAGTAGTAACGGTAGTAGTTATAGCTATAGTAGTACTAGTAGTAGTAATAAGACTAGTAGGAGTAGTAGTTGTAACAATAGTATTAGTAGTAGTAGCAGTAGCAGGAGTACCAACAAGAGTAGTAGTAGTAGTTGTTATAGCAACAAAAGAAGTAGCAGCGGTATTGATAGTAGTAGTAGTTGTTGTAGGAGTTTGAGTTGAAATAGTTGTAGATGTAGTTGTCATTGTTGTTCTTGTAGTAGTAGTTGTTGTCGTAGTAATAGTAGTAGTTATTGTTGTTGTAGGAGTAGCAGTAGCGGTTGAAGTAGTTGTAATAGTAGTAGCAGCAATAGCTGTAGGAGTCATGGTAGTAGTAGTTGTAGTAGTAATATTAGTTGTGTTTGTCATAGTAGTAGTAGCAGGAGCAGTAGTAGGAGTAGGCATTGGAGGAGCAGTAGTAGCATTAGTGGTAGTAGTAGTAGAGTAGTAGTAGTAGTAGTAATTGTAGTAGTAGTAGTAGTCGTGGCAATAGCAGTAAAAGTAGTAGTAGTAGCAGGAGTAGTAGTAGTAGTAGGAGTAGTACAGTAGTTTTAGTAATAGATGCAGTAGCAATAATAGTTGTAGTAGGAGAGTTAGGAGTAGTAGTAGTAGTCAGAGTTGAAGTAGTAGTTAGAATAGTTGTTATAGCAATAGTAGTAGTAGTAGCAGTTGTAGTTAGAGTATTAAGATTAGTCATAGTCATAGTATTAGTAGTAGTAGGAGTAGCAATAGCAGTAGGAGTAGTAGTAGTACAAGTAGGAGAGCTAGTTGTAGAAGTACTAGAAGTATTAGGAGTGGGACTAGTAGTAGGATTAATAGTAGTTGAAGTAGTGGTACTAGTAGTAGTAGTAGTTGGAGTAGTAGTAGTACGAGCAGCAGCAGCAGCAGTAGTAGTGGCAGTAACTGGAGTGGTAGTTATTGGATTAGGGGTAGTAGTGGTAGTAGCATTTGTTGTAGTAATGGGAGTTGAAGTAGGAGTAGTAGCAGCAACAATAGTAGTTGTAGGAGTAGAAGTAGTAGTAGTAGGATTAGGAGCAGGAATAGTTATAGTAGTAGTAGTAGTAGTAATAGCAGTAGTAGAAGTAGTAGTAACTATTGAAGAAGGAGTAGTAGTAGTAATAGCAGTACTAGAAGTAGAAGTATTAGTAGCAGTAGCAGTAGTTGTTGTAGTAGTAGTAGTTGTTGCAATTGCAATAGTAGAAGGAGTAGTAGTTGTTGCAGTACTAGTAGTGATAGAAGTAGTTGGAGTTGTAGTAGTAGTAGTGGTGGTAGTAGTGGTAGTAGTAGTAGTAGTAGAAGTTGGAGGGAAATAGTAGATGTAGCAGTAGTTGTAGTAATAGTAGTAGTAGTAGTATTAGTAGCAGCAGTAGTAGCAGCAACAGTAGTAGCCACTGTTTTAGTAGTTGTAGTAGTAGCAATAGTAATAGTAGTTGCAGTAGGAGTAGCAATAGTATTGGTAGGAGAAGTTATGGTAGTAGCAGTACCAGTAGTAGTGTTAGTAGTAGTAGCCGTAGCAGGAGCAATAGCAATAGTTATTGTTGTCCTAGTAGTAGTGGCATTCACAGTCATAGTAGTAGTATTTGTAGCCGCAGTAGTAGAAGTAGAAATAGTAGTATGAGTGGTACTAGTAATTGTAGTAGCAATCGTAGTAGCAGTAATAGTAGTATGAGTGGTACTAGTAATTGTAGTAGCAGTACCAGTAGTAGAGTTAGTAGTAGTTGAAGTAGTAGTAGTTATAGTTGTAGTAGTAGTAGTAGTAGTAATAGGAGGAGGAGGAGGAGGAGGAGTAGTAGTAGTAGTAGTAGTAATAGTAGTAGTGGTGGTAGTAGTAGTTGAAGTAGTAGTAGTAGCAGGAGAAGGAGTAGGAATAGTAGTGGGAATAGTAGGAGCAGGAGTAGTAGTAGGAGTAGCAAGAGTTGTAGTTTGAGTAAGAGTAGTAGTTGTAGGAGCTGTAGGAGCAGGAGCAGTAGTTGTAATAGTAGTAGTAGCAGCAGCAGCAGCAGTTGCAGTAGTAGTAGTAGCAGCAGTTGTAGCCGCCGCAGAAGTAGTAGTAGAAGTAGTAGTGGTAACAATTTTAGTAGTAGTAGTTGAAGTTGTAGTATTAGTAGTAGTAGTAGTAGTAGTAGTAGTTGTAATAATACTAGTAGTAGTAGTTGCAGGAGTACGAATAGTAGTAGTTGTACTAGTAGAGTAGTAGTAGAGTAGGACTAGGAGTAGTAGTAGTTGTTGTAATAGTAGGAGTAGGAATAGGAGTAGTAGAACTAGCGGTTGCGGTAATAGAAGTGATGTAGTAGTAGGAGTAGTAGTAGTAGTAGCAGTGGTGGTGGTAGTAGTAGTAGTAACATCTGTAGCAACAGCAGTAGTAGTCGAAGAAGTAGTATTGGTAGTTGTAGTAGTTCTAGGAGTAGTAGTAGTAAGAGTTGTGGGAGGAGTAGAAGTTGGAGCAGTAGTAGCAGAACATGTAGTAGTAGCAATAGTACTTGTAGTTGTAGTACTACTACTAGTAGTAGTAGTGGTAGTAACAGTAACTGTAGTAGCATTAGTGGCACTAAAAGTAATAGTAATAGTGGTAGTATTAGTAGTAGTAGTAGTAGTCATAGTAGTAGTAGTGGTCGTCGTCATCGTCGTCGTAGTAGTAGTAGTAGTAGTAGTAGTAGTAGTAGCAGTTGTTGTTGTTGTTGTTGAAGCCGCACCAACTGCAATAGGAGAAGAAGTAGCAGTTGGAGTTGGAGTAGGAGTAGGAGTAATAGTTCCTACAGTAGAAGACGTAGCAGTAGTACTAGTAGTAGTTGTTCTAGTAGTAGTAGCAGCAGTAGTAGCACTTGTAGTTGTTGTAGTAGTAATAGTATTAGTAGTAATAGTCATGAAAGTAGTAGCTGGAGCAGCAGTAATAGTAGTAGTAGTAGTAGTAGTAGTGATAGTTGCAGCATCAGTAGTAGTAGTAGGAGTAGAGGTAATAATAGTAGTTGTAGTAGTAGCAGTACTATTGTTAGTTATAGTAGTAGTAGCAGTAGTAGCAGTAGTAGTAGCAACAGCAGTTGTAGTAGTAGTACTAGGAGTATTTGTTTTTGTAGTAGGAGCAACAGTAGTAGTAGTAGTAGTAGTAGTGGTTGTAGTAGTAGGAATAGTAGTAGTAGTAGTAGTAGTAGTAGTAGTAATAGTACTAGTAGTAGCAACAGTTGTAGTAGTTGTAGCAGCAGCAGCATCAGCGCTAGCAATAGTAGTGCTGGTCATAGAAAGGGTAGTAGTTGTAGTTGTTGTTGTAGTTGTAGGTACAGTAGTAGTAGCAGAAGCAGTAGTAGAAATAGTAGTAGGAATAGCAGTGATAGTAGCAATATTTGTAGTTGTAGTAGTATTAGTTGTAGATATTGCAATAGTAGTAGCAGTTGCAAAGGTTCTTGTAGTAGTACAAGTAGCAGAAGTAGTAATAGTAGCAATAGTAGCAGTAGTAGTAGGAGTGGCAGAAGTAGTAACAGTCATAATAGTAGTTTCAGAACTAGTAGTAGTACCAGTGGTAGTAGTTGGAATAGTAGTAGCAGTAGTATTAGTTATTGTTGGAGTAGTAGCAGTGGCAATAGTGGTTGTTGTGGTAGTTTAGGAAAAGTCATAGTAGTAGTAGTTGTTGTTGTTGTACGAGAAGTAGTCATAGTAGTTATTATTGTAGTAATAGTACTAGTAGTAGTGGTAGTAATAGTAGTAATTGTAGTAGTAGTAGTAGTTCTAGTAGTAGCAGTAGAAGTAGTAGCAGCAATAGTAGTAATTGTAGTAGTAGTAGTTGTTCTAGTAGTAGCAGTAGAAGTAGTAGCAGTAATAATAGTGGTAGTAGCCATAGTAGTGGTCATATTTGTTGAAGAGCAGTACTAGCAGTTGTACTAGTAGTAGAATTAGCTGTAGTAGCAGCAATTGTAGTAGTAGTAGTCGTAGTAGTCGTCTTCATCGTCGTCGTCGTCGTCGTAGTAGTAGTAGTAGTAGTTGTTGTAGTAGTAGTAGTAGTAGTAGTAGTAGTAGTAGTTGTTGTTGTTGTTGAAGCCGCACCAACGGCAATAGGAGAAGAAGTAGCAGTTGGAGTTGGAGTAGGAGTAGGAATAATAGTTCCTACAGTAGAAGACGTAGCAGTAGTACTAGTAGTAGTTGTTCTAGTAGTAGTAGTAGCAGCAGTAGCACTTGTAGTTGTTGTAGTAGTAATAGTATTAGTAGTAATAGTCATCAAAGTAGTAGTTGGAGCAGCAGTAACAGTAGTAGTAGTAGTAGTAGTGATAGTTGCAGCATCAGTAGTAGTAGTAGGAGTAGCGGTAATAATAGTAGTTGTAGTAGTAGCAGTACTATTGTTAGTTGTAGTAGTAGTAGTAGCAGTACTATTGTTAGTTGTAGTAGTAGTAGTAGCAGTAGTAGCAGTAGTAGTAGTAGTAGCAGCAGCAGTTGTAGTAGTAGTACTAGGAGTATTTGTTTTTGTAGCAGGAACAACAGTTGTGGTAGTAGTAGTAGTAGTGGTTGTTGTTGTAGTAGTAGTAGTAGTAGTAGTAGTAGTAGCAGCAGCAGTAGTAGTAGTACTAGTAGTAGCAACAGTTGTAGTAGTTGTAGCAGTAGCAGCATCAGCGCTAGCAATAGTAGTGCTGGTCGTAGATATGGTAGTAGTTGTAGTTGTTGTTGTAGTTGTAGCTACAGTAGTAGTAGCAGAAGCAGTAGTAGAAATAGTAGTAGGAATAGCAGTGATAGTAGCAATATTTGTAGTTGTAGTAGTATTAGTTGTAGATATTGTAATAGTAGTAGCAGTTGCAAAGGTTCTTGTAGTAGTACAAGTAGCAGAAGTAGTAATAGTAGCAATAGTAGTAGTAGTAGTAGGAGTGGCAGAAGTAGTAACAGTCATAATAGTAGTTTCAGAACTAGTAGTAGTATCAGTGGTAGTAGTTGGAATAGTAGTAGCAGTAGTATTAGTTATTGTTGGAGTAGTAGCAGTGGCAATAGTGGTTGTTGTGGTAGTTTAGGAAAAGTCGTAGTAGTAGTAGTAGTTGTTGTCGTAGGAGAAGTAGTCATAGTAGTTATTATTGTAGTAATAGTACTAGTAGTAGTAGTAGTAATAGTAGTAATTGTAGTAGTAGTAGTAGTTCTAGTAGTAGCAGTAGAAGTAGTAGCAGCAATAGTAGTAATTGTAGTAGTTGTTGTTGTTCTAGTAGTAGCAGTAATAATAGTGGTAGTAGCCATAGTAGTGGTCATATTTGTTGAAGAGCAGTACTACCAGTTGTACTAGCAGTAGAATTAGCTGTAGTAGCAGCAATTGTAGTAGTAGTAGTCGTAGTGTTAATTTTGTCGTAGTGATAATATTAGTAGTAGTAGTAGTATTAGAAATAGTAATAGTCCGAATAGTAGGAGTAGGAGTAGGAGGAGGAGGAGGAGTAGTAGTAGCAGTAGTAGTGATATTAGTAGTAGTACTAGTAATAGCAGTGTAGTAGTAGTATTAGTACTTGTAGCACTGGTAGCAGCAATAGTATAGTATTAGTATTAGTAGTTGAAGCAGTAGTAGCTGAAGTAGCAGTAGTTGTTGTAGTAGTAGGAGTAGTAGTAGTCGTAGCATAAGTAGTAGCTGTAGTAGCAATAGCAGTAGTTGTAGTACTAGTAGTAGTTGCAGTCGTAGTAGTAGTTGCAATAGTAGCATTAGAAGTAGTAGCAGCTGTCGCAAGAGTAGTAGTAGTAATCTTAGCCATAGTAGTAGTAGTCGTAGTAGCTGCAGTTGTAGAAGCTATATTAGCTGTAGCAGTAGTATTAGTGAGAGTAGTCATTGTAGTAGTAATAGTAGTAGTAGTAGTAGTATCAGTAGTAGCAGCCATAGTTGTGGTAGCAATAGTAGTAGTAGTAGCCGTAGTAGCTGTAGTGGTGGTAGCTACAGTCGTAGCAGTAGTAGCTGTATTAGTAGTACCAATAGAATTATTGGTATGAGTAGCTGTAGTAGGAGTGGCAGAAGTTGTAGCAGTAGTAATAGTAGTAGTAGTTCCAGTAGTAGTAGTAGAAATAGCAGTAGCAGTAGTCATGGTAGTAGTTGTAGGTGTAGCAGCTATAGAAGTAGTAGTCGTAGTAGTAGCAGTAGTAATAGTAGTAGTAGTCATTGTAGTTGTAGTAGTAGTAATAGTTGTTGCAGTAGTAGTAGTAGGGAAAGTAGTAGTAGTAGTGGTGGTGGTTGTCGATGTAGCTGAAGTAGTAGTAGTAGTAGTAGTAGTAGTAGTAGTAGTAGTAGTAATAGCACTAGTAGTAGCAGTAGTAGTAATAGTGGTAGTTGTAGTAGTTGTTGTACTAGTAGCAGAAGTAGTGGTAGTAGCAGTAGTAGGAGTAGTAGTAGTAGTAGTAGTATTAGTAGAAGCAGCAGTACTACTAGAAGCAGAAGTATTAGTTATAGCAGTAGTACTAGCAACAGTTGTAGTTGCATTAGTAGTTGTAATAGCAGCATGAGCATTATTAGCAATAGTACTAGCAGTAGTAGTTGTATTAGTAGAAGCAAGGGTACTAGTAGTAGTACTAGCAGCAGAAGTAGCAATTGTAGGAGTAGTAGTATTAGTAGTAATAGGGTCGTAGTCGTAGGAGTAGCAGTAGTAGTAGCAGTCACAGTTATCATAGTAGTAGTAGTAGTAGCAACAGTAATTGCTTTCGAATCAGCAATTGTAGTAGCAGTGAAAGTAGTTGTAGTAGTAGCAGTAGTGGTAGTAGTAGTATTCGCAGAAGTAGCGGTAGTAGTAATAATAGTAGTAGTAGTAGCGGAAGCAGTAGTTGTGTTGTCATAGTTGTAATAGTAGCAGTAGCAGTAGTAGTAGATGTAGAGTAGTAGTAGGACTAGCAGCAGCATCCGCAACAACAGTTGCTGTAGTAGTAGATGTAGCAGTAGCAGCAGCAGTAGTAGTATTAGTAGCCGCAGCAGTAGTAGTAGTACTAGTAGTGTTCGGTGTAGTAGCAGCTATAGTTGCAGTAGTGGCAGTAGCTGTAGCAGTAGTACTAGTAGTAGTAGTAGTAGTAGTAGTAGTAGTAGTAGTAGTAGCAGTAGTAGTAGTAGTAGTAGTAGTAGTAGTAGTAGTAGCAGTAGTAGTAGTAGTAGTAGTAGTAGGAGTAGTAGTAGTAAGTAAGTATAGTAGAGTAGTAGTAGTAGTAGTAGTAGTAGTAGTAGTAGTAGTAGTAGTAGTAGTAGTAGTAAGTAGTAGTAAGTAGTAGTGTAGTAGTAGTCGTACGTAGTAGTACGTAGTAGTCAGTAGTAGTAGTAGTCGTAGTAGTCGTAGTAGTAGTAGTAGTGGTAGCAGGAGCAGTAGTAGCAATCGTCGGAGTAGTAGTAGAAGTAGTTGTAGTGGTTATAGCAGCAGTAGCAGTAGTAGCAGTAGTTGTAGTGGTTATAGCAGCAGTAGCAGTAGTAGTAGTAGTAGCAATAGTCGGAGCTGTAGTAGCAGTAGTTGTAGTAGTGTATAGCAGCAGTAGCAGTAGTAGTAGTTATCAATAATAGTTCTAGTAGCAGTAGTTGTAGTTGTAGTAGTAGTAGTTGTAGTAGTAGTAGTAGTAGTAGTCGTAGTAGTAGGGCTGGTATAGTAGTAGTAGTAGTAGTTATAGTGTTAGAGCTTTAGTAGTAGTTGTAGTCATAGTAGCAGTAGAAGCAGGAGTAGTAGTAGCAGCAATAGTAGTAGTAGTGGTAGTAGTATTAGCAGCAGCAGCAGCAGTAGTAGTAGTAGCAGTACTAGTGGTAGTAGGACGAGCAACAATAGCAGTAGTAGTTGTAGTTGCGATAGTGGTAGTAGTAGTAGTAGTAGTAAGAGTGGAAGCAGTAATAGTAGTAGGAGTAGTAGTAGCAGTTGGAGTAGTAGTTGTCGTTGTAGTAGAAGTAGTAGTAGTATTGGTAGTAGTAATAGGTACTTGTTGTGGGAGTAGAAGTAGTGCTAGTGGAGGTAGTTGTAGTTGTGTCATAGAAGTAGTAGTACTATTACTAGTAGTAGTTGTGGTTGCAATAGTAGCAAGAGTAGCAGCCATAGTAGTAGTAGCAAGAGTAGTAGTAGAAGTAGTAATAGTAGTAGCAATAGTAGTTGCAGAAGTAGCTGTTGGTGTATTAGTAGGAGTAACAGTAGTAGTAGTTATAGTAATAATAGTAGTAATATTAGTAGTAGTGGTAGTAGTCATAGTATAAGTAGTCGTAGTATTAGTAGTAGGAGTAGCAACAGCAGCCGCAGCAGTAGTAATAGTAGTAACAGTAGTAGTAGTTATTGTAGTAGCAGTTGTAATAGTAGTAGAAGTAGTAGTTGTTGTATTAGTACTAGCAGTTGTAGTAGTAGTCATTGTAGTAGCAGTAGTGGTAGTAGTAGTTGTAGTAGTAGTAGTAGTAATAGTGATGGCAATACTAGTAGTTGTAGCATGAGTAGTCGTACGAGTAGCAATAGAAGTAGTAATAGTAGGAGTTGCAGAAATTAGTAAAAGTGATAGAAGTAGTAGTTGTAGTAGGAGCAGTCGCACGAGTAGCAGCTGAAATAGTAGTAGTTGCAGTAGTAGTCATAGTAGTAGTAGTAAAAGTAGGAGTAGTAGTAGCAGTAGTAATTGCAGTCGTACTAGTAGCAGCAGTAGTAGTAGACTTAGAAGTAGTCATAGTAGTAGCTATAGTAGTTTTAGTAGTAGTAGTAGTGGAAGTAGTAGTTGTAGTAGCGACTGTAGTAGTAGTAGAAGTAGTAATAGTAGTGCTCGAAGTAGTAGCAGTACTAGTACAAGTAGTAGAAGTCATAGAAGTAGTAGCTGTAGCAATAGTAGAAGTTTTGGTCGCAGTAGTACTAGCAGTAATAGACGCAGTAGTAGTAATTATAGTAGTAATAGTTGGTATAGTAGCAGTAATAGTATTGGTTGTAATAGTAATAGTAGAGGCAATAGCAGTTGTTGTAGTGGTGGTAGTTGTAGCAGTAGTAGTGGTGGTGGTCATAGTAGTAGCAGCAGTAGAAGTAGTAGTAGTTTTTGTTGTAGTAGTAGTAACACTAGTAGTAGTAGAAGTAGTAGTTGTAGTAGTAATAGGAGTAGAAGTAGTAGTAGAGTAGGAGTAGTAGTGGTAGTAGTTATAGTAGTGGTAGTAGTAGTAGTCAGAACAGGTGTTGGCGGAGTAGCAATATGAGTAGTACCAAGAATCTGTGTTGGAGGAGTGGCAGTAGCGGTAGTAGTGATAGTAGCAGCAGTAGCAGTAGTACTAGTAGTAGTAGGTGTAGAAGTAGTAGGAGCATCAGGAGTAGTAGTAGTAGTAGTAGTAGTTATTGTTGTTGTAGTAGTTGTTGTTGTAGCAGGAGTACGTGTGATAGTCGTAGTAGTAGTAGCAGAAGTTGTAGTAGTAGTAGTACTAGTAGTATTTGTTGTAGTAGTAGGAGCAGTAGAAGCAGCTGCAATAGCAGGAACAGTAGTAGTAGTAGTAGCTGTACTAGCAGCAGTAGTGGTAGATGTGGTAACCATAGCAATAGTTGTAGAAGTAGTAGGAGTAATAGTAGCAGTAGTAGTAGTAGTAGGACAAGTTGTGGGAGTACGAGTAGGAGTAGGAGCATGAGTAGTAGTGGAAGTAGTAGTACAATCAGTAGGAGTAGCAATAGAGTATTCATTGAAGTTGTAGCAGTAATAATAGAAGTAGTAGTAGTAGGAGTAGGACTAGTAGTAGTAGGAAGAGGAGGAGTAGTAGTACTAGTAATAATAGTGACAAAAATAGTAGTTGTCACGGTAATAGTAGTAGTAGGGGCACTAGTTATCATAGCAGTTGTAGTAGTTGTTGTTGTAGTTGTAGTAGTAGTAGGAGTGGTTGAAGTAGTGGTTATAGTAATAATAGTAATAGTAGTAATGGTAGTAGTATCAGTAGAAGCAATAGTAGTAGCAATAGAAGTAGTAGCGGAAATAGTGGTACTAGTAGCAGAAGAAGTAGTACTTGTAATATTAGCAGCAGCAGCAGCAGCAGCAAAAGTAGTAGTAGTAGTAGTAAAAGTAGAATAAGAGTAGTTGTCATAGTAGCAGTAATAGAAGTAGTAGGAGTAGTATTAGTAGTAATAGTGGTTGTAGTAGCGGTAGTTGTAGTAGTTGTAGTAGTAGTTGTTGTTGTTGTAGTAATACTAATAGTAGTAGTAGCAATAAAAGTAGTATAGTAGGAGTAGTAATAAAAGTCGGTGGAGTAGTAGTAGTAGTAGTAGAAGTACTAGTAGTTGCAATAGTAGTCATCATAGTAGTAGTTGTAGTAGTTGTAGTAGTAGTAGTAGTAGTAGTAGTAGTAGTATTAGTAGGAGTAGTAGGAGTAGTAGGAGTAGGAGTAGTTGTCTTAGTAATCGTAGTAGAAGTAGTACCATAGCAGAAGTAATAGGGTACTAGTAGTAGTAGCTATAGTAGTTGTATTAGTAACTATAGTAGTATTAGTAGTAGTAGTAGTGGGAGTAGTAGTAGTAGTAGTAAGAGTGAAAGTAGCAGTAGTTGCAGACTGGTAGTAGTAGAAGTAATAATAGTAGCAGTAGTAGTTGTAGGAGGAGTAGTAGTGGTAGGAGGAGTTGTAGTAGCAGTTGGAGTAGTAGTATCATAGTTGTAGTAGTAGTAGAAGTAATGGTAGTTGTAATAGTAGTAGTTGTAGGAGTAGCAGTAGTGCTTGCAGAAGTAGTTGTAGTAGTGGCATCATAGTTGTAGCTGTAGTAGCAGTAGTAGATGTTGTAGTAGTAGTAGTAGTAGCAGTAGTAGTTGTTGTTGTAGTTGCAGTAGTAGCAGTAGTAGCAGACATAGTATTAGTAGTAGTAGTAGTAGTAGTAGTGGTGGTGGTGGTGGTGGTGGTGGTAGTAGTAGTAGTAGTAGAAGGAGTTTTTGGTGTAGCAGTAGGGGTAGTTGTGGTACTAGTGTAGTAATAGTAGTAATAGTTATAGTTATTGAGCAATTAGCAGTAGTAGTAATCATTGTAGTAGTAGTAGAAGGAGTTGTAGTTGTTGTGATGGCAGTAGCTGTTGTGGTAGTAGTAGTAGTGGAAGTAGTAGTAGTAGTATCGTAGTAGTAGTAGTGGTAGTAGTAGTAGCAGCAGTAGTAGTTGAGTAGTTGTAATAACAACAACAGTTGTAGTAGTAACAGTAGTTATAGGCATAGTAGTTTTGGTAGGAATAGTAGTAGCAGCAGTAGTAGAAGCGGTAGCAGTAGTAGTTGCAGTAGTACCAGTAGCAGTAGTATTAGCAGTAATAGTGGTAGGAGAAGCAGTAGTAGTCGCGACAATAGTAGCAGCAGCAGCAATAGTAGCAGTTGCAATTGTTGCAGCAGTAGTAGTCGGAGTAGTAGTAGCAGTAGTAGCATTAGGACTAGCAATAGTAGCTGTAGTAGTAATAGTAGCAGCAACTATTGCAGTAGTACTAGTAGTAGTATTAGTAGTAGCAGTTGTTGTAGCTGAAGGAGAAGTAGTAGTAGGAGTAGTAGTATTAATGGCAGTATTAGTAGTGATGGAAGCAGTAATTTTAGTAGTAGAACTAGAGGTAGCAGATGCAGCAGTAGTAGGAGTAGGAGTAGTATAAGTAGTAGTACTAACAGTAGTAGTATCAGCAGCAATAGTAGTGCTAGTAGTAGTAGCAATAGTTGTATTAGCAACAATTGTAGTAGCAGTAGTTGTAGCACAAGTAGTAGATGTAGCAGTATTAGCAGTTGCATTAGTAGCACTAGTAGTTGTTGCCGCAACCATAGTAGCAGTAGTTGTTGTTGTAGTATTAGCAACAACAATAGTAGTAATAGTAGCAGTAGTAGCAGGAGTTGTAGTTATTGTCATAGTAGTAGCAGCTATGGCTGTAATCGTAAGAGTTGTAGCGGGGTAGTAGCATTTGTAGCAATAGATGTAGTAGTAGCAGTAGTAGAGGTGGTAAATAGTAGTAATAGTAGTAATTGTAGAAGTAGTGGCAATTGTTGTAGTAATAGTAGTAGTAGAAGTAGTTGTAGTAGTAGTATCAATAGTAGTAGCCATTCTACTAGTAGTAGCAGTAGCAGTCGGAGTACTTGTAGTCGTAGCATTAGTAGAAGTTGTAGTAGCAGCAGTAGTAGCAGCAGTAGTAGTAATAGTAGTTGTAGTGGTAGTAGCGGAACTAGTAGAAGTAGTTGTAGTAGTAGTGACAGTAGCAGTGGTAGTATTAGTAGTAGTAATAGTAATAGTTGTAGTTGTAGTATTGGTACTAATAGTAGTAGTAGGAATAGGAGTACTAGCAGCAGTAGTTGTAGCAGATCTAGTTGTAAGAGGAGTAGTAGCAGGAGTGGTAGTAGTGTTAGTAGTGTAGTAGTATTAGTAGTAATAGAACTAGCATAAGTAGAAGTTGTAGTAGTTGCAGTAGCAGTAATAGCAGCAACAGTCATTATAGTTTTAGTAGCCTTAGCTGTAGTACTACTTGCAGTTGTCGTAGGAGTTGTAGTAGTCGCAGTAACAATAGCGATAGCAATTGTAGTACTAGCAATAGTATTAGTCGCAGAAGTAGCAATAGTATTACTAGAAATTGGAGCAGAAGTAGTTGTGGTATTAGTAGCAACCGTAGCAATTATAGGAGTGGCAGTAGTAGTAACAGTTGTAGTAACAAAAGTATTAGTTGCATTAGAAGTAGTAGGAGCAATAGTAGTAGCAGTAGCAGAAGGACTAGTAGTTGTAGCAGTAGTAATAGTAGTTGTAGTAGTAGTTGTTATCGTCGTAGTAGTAGTAGTAGTCGTAGTAGTTGAAATAGCAGTAGTAGTAGCAGCAGTAGCAATAGTCATAGTATTAGTAGTAGTAATAGTAGCAGCAGTAGTAGTAGCAGTATTATGCGTGGTAGTAGTATGAGGAGTAGTAGTATTAGTAGTAGTAGTGGTAGTCGGAGTGAGAGTAGTAGTAGTAGTGGTAGTAGTAGTAGTAGTAGTGGTAGTGGTAGTAGCACCAGTAGTAGTTGTAGTAGTTATAGTAGTTGTAGTACTAAGTTGTAGTAGTAGTAGTAATAGGAGTAGTGGTAGTAGTAGCAGTAGTAGTAGTGTTAGTAGTAGTTGAAGCAGTAGTAGGAGTAGTAGTAGTAGTAGTAGTAGTAGTAATAGTAGTGGTAGAAGTAGTAGCAGTAGCGGTAACAGGAATGGTAGCTAAAGTAGTCGCAGTAGTTGTATTAGCAGTAGCAGTAGTAGTAGTAGTAATGTTTGTAGTAGCAGCAACAATAATAGTAGGAGTAGCTATAGTTGCAATAGGAGTCAAAGTAGCAGTAGTAGTGGTAGTTGTAGTTTTAGCTGTAGTAGTTGCAGCAGCAGTAGTAATAGTTGTACTAGTAGTAGTAGTAGTAGCTGTAGTAGTTGCAGCATTAGTAGCAGTAGTTGTTCTAGTAGTAGTAGTAATAGTAGTAGTAGTAGTAGTAGCGGTAGTAGTCGGGGAAGCAGTAGTGGCAGCAGCATTAGTAGCAGTAGCAGTAGTTATAGCAGCAGTAGTAGTAGTGGTAGCAATAGTAGTAGTAGTAAGTCATAGTTGTAGTTGTAATAGTTATCGTAGTAGTAGCAGTGATTGTAATAATAGTAGTAGTTGTAGCAGTTGTGGTAGTAGGAGGAGTAGTAGTAGTCGCAAAAGTAGTAGGAGTAATAATACCAGTAGTAGCAGTAGTAGTGGTAGCAGCAGGAGTAGTAGTTAGAGTAGTAGTAGCAGTAGTGGTAGCAGTTGCAATAGTAATAGAAGTGGCACTAGTACTAGGAGTAGTAGAAGCAGTAGTAGCAGTAATAGTAGCAGTAGTAGTGGTAGTAATAGTAGTTGTACTATTAGTAGCAATAGTAGTATTAGTAGCGGGAGTAGTAGTTGTTGTTGTAGGAGTAGTAGTAACCATTGTAGTCGTAATAGTAGTTGTAGCGGTAGTAGTATTTGAAGTAGTAATAGTAGTATTAGAAGAAGTAGTAGTAGTAGTAGTAGTAGTAGGAGTAGCAGTAGTAGGGGTAGTAGGAGTAGTAGAACTAGTGGTTGTTGCAGTAGTATTAGCAATAGCAATTGTAGGAGTAGCAGATGTCGGAGTGCTAGCTGTAGTAGTAGTAGCAATAGTAGAAGTAGTAGTTGCAGTAGCAGTCGTAGCAGTAGTAGTAGTTGAATTAATAGTAGTCGTAACAGTATGAGTCGTAGCTATAGCAGTATCAGTAATATCAGTAGTAGTAGTAACTACCGCAGTAGTAGCTGGACTACTAGCTACATCATAGTAGCCACAGTAGTTGTAGCAGCAGTAGTAGTAGAATTAGTAGCGTTTGCTGCGGTAGCAGAAGCAATAGTAGTAGTTGTAGTAGCACTAGTAGTCGTGGCTGGTGTAGGAGCTGCAGTAGTAGCGATAGCAATTGTAGGAGCAGGAGTAGTAGGATTTTACAGTAGCAGTCGTAGTAGTTGTAGCAGTAACAAAAGCAGTATTACCAGTAGCAGTTGTAGTCATAGTAGTAGTAGTTATAGTAGCTATAGTAGTAGCAGTAGCAGATGTCGTAGTAGTAATAGAAGTAGTTGCTGTTTCAGTAGTAGTAGTAGTAGTATTTGTTTCAGTAGTAGGAGTAACAGTAGTTGTAGTAGTAGTAGAAGTAGTCGCTATTGCTGTAGTAGCAATTGTAGTATTTGTTCTAGTAGTAGGAGTAACAGTAGTTGTAGTAGCGATGGTAGCATAAGTAGTGGCACTAGTAGTAGTCGTAGAAATAGTTGATTGAGTAGAAGTAGCAGCAGTAGTCATAGTAGCAATTACAGTAGTAGTAGTAGCAGTTGCAACAGTTGTAGAAGTACTAGTTGTAGTGGGAGTAGTAGTAGCAATAGTAGTAGAATTTGTAGCAGTAGTAGCCGCAGAAGTAGTAGTAAATGTAGTAGTAGTTTTGGTAAAAGTAGGAGTTGTAGTAGTAGTAGAAGTATGAGTAGCAGCAGTAGCAAAAATAGCAGCAGTAGTTGCTATAGTATTAATAGTTGTAGTTGTAATAGTTGTTATAGTAGTAGTAGTATTAGTAGTAGAATTATAACTAGTAGTAGTAGCATTAGTCATTGCAAAATTAGTAGTAGTAGCAGAAGTAGTAGCAGTAGTAGTAGTAGCTACCATAGTGGTAGCAGTTTTAGTAGTAGTATTAATACTAGAATGAGTAGTAGTAGCAACAGTAGGAGATGTAGTGGTAGTTGTTGTAGCCATAGCAATGGTAGTAGTAGTAGAAGTAGGAGCAGTTGTGGTAGTAGTAGGAGTAGTACAATTAGTAGTAGTAGTAGTAGTAGCTATAGCAATATTAGTAGTAGCAGTAGCAATAGTAGTAGCAGCAGTAGCAATAGTAGTAGCAGTTCTAATAGGAGCGATAGCAGTAGCAGCAGGACAGTACCAGTTGTACTTGTAGTAGTAGTAGTAATTATTATTATTATAGTCATAGTAGTAGTACCAGCAGTCATAGTAGTAATACTAGTAGTAATAGTAGCAGCCATACGAGTAGTGGTAGTAGTAGCAGCAGTAGTAGTAGCAGAAGTAATAGTAGCAGCATCGGCAGCAGCAGTAATAGTAGTAGCAATAGTAGTGGCAGCGACAATAGTATAGTAGCTGTGGTTGTAGTAGAAGTAGCAGTAGAAGTAGCAGTGGTAATAGTAGCAGTTGTAGTTGTACTAGAAGAGCTAATAGTTGCAGTAGCGATAGTAGTAGCAGTTAGCAGTAGCAGCAGCATCAATAGCAATAGTAGCAACAGCAGTAGTTATAGTAGAAGTAGTAGAAGGAGTAGCAGTAGTAGCCGTAATAGTTGTAGTATGAGTTATAATCGATGTAGTAGTAGTTGTAGTTTCAGAAGTAGCAGTAGTAGCAGTTGTATTAGCAGCAGTGGAAGTAGGAGGAGAAGCAATAGCAACAGCAACAACAGTAGTACTAGCAGTAGTAGCATCGACAGTAGTGGTAGTAGTAGTAGTAGTAGTAGCTATAGTAGTAGTAGCAATAGTAGTAGTGGGAGCAGCAGCAGCAGCAACAGCAGTAGTAGTAGTTCTATTAACAACAGTAGTAGTAGCAGTAGTCATAGTTGAAGCAGTAGTAGCAATGGTAGAAGCAATTGTAGTTGTAGTGGTACTAGTGGAAGTTGTACTAGTAGCAGTAGAGGACTAGTAGTAGTAGTAGTAGTAGTAGTTATAGTCATAGCAGTTGTAGTAGTCATAGTAGTTGAAGTAGCTATAGCAGTAATAGTAGCCAAAGTAGTAGTAGCAGTGGTTGTTGTTGTTGTTATTGTTGTTGTAGTAGTTATATTAGAAGGAGAAGTAATAGTAGCAGTAGAGGTAGTTGTGGTTGCAGCAGTGGGAGGAGTAGCAGCAGCAGTAGTAGCAGTAGTGGTTGTAGTAGTTGTAGTAGTTATATTAGTGGTGAGAGTAGTAGTAGTAATAGTGGTAGCAATAGTAGGAGTAGCAATAGTAGTAGTAGTAGTCATAGTTGTTGCAGTAGTAGTAGTAGTAGTAGTAGTAGCCATAGTAGAAGTAGTAGTAGTTGTAGTTGTAGCAGTAGTAGTAATAGTAGTAGTAGTAGTTATGTCAGCAGTAGCAGTAGTAGCAGTAGTACTAGTAGTAGCCGTAGTAGTTATTGTAGTAGTAGTTGTTGTTGTTGTTGTAGTAGTAATATTAGCAATAGTGGTAGTTGTAGTGGTAATAGTCGTAGAAGTAGTAGTCGTAGATGTAGTAGTTGTAATGGTAGTAGGAGTAATAATAGTAGTATTAGTAGTAGTAGTAATAATAGTAGTAGTAGTAGTAGCAGTTGGAATAGCAATAGTATTAGTAGGAGTAGAAGCGGTAGTAGTGTACTAGTAGTCATAGTAGCAGTAATTGTATTAGAAGCAACTGTAATAGCGGCAATAATAATAGCAGTAATCGTGGCATTAGAACTAGCGGCAACAATAATAGCAGTCATAGTAGTAGTAGCAGTAGTTGTAGCAAAAGTAGCAGTAGTATCAGTAGTAGTAGTAGAATTAGTAGTAGCAATAGTAGGAGCAGTAGCAGTAGTAGAAGTCATAGTGGTAGTCTTAGTAGTAGTTGCCGTAATAGTCGTTGCATCAGTAGTAGTACCAGTTGTAGTAGCAGTACTAGGAAAAGTTGTAGTAGTTGTTATTTTAGGTTAAGGAGTAGTAGTAGTTGTTGTTACGTAGTAGTTTTAACAGTAATACTAGTAGTAGATATTGCATTAATTGTGGTAGTTGTAGTAGTAGCAGCAGTAGAACTAGCACTAGGAGTAGAAGCAGGAGTAGAAGTAGTTGTAGTGGTAGTAGAATTAGCAGTAGTAATAGTACCAATAGTAGCAATACTAGTAGTAATAGTATTAGCAGGAGTAGCTATAGCAGTAGTAGGAGCAGTAGTAGTAGTTGTTGTAATAGTAGTGAAAGTTAAAGCTGTAGTTATAGTGCTAGTAGCTGCAGTTGTAGTTTTAGAAGTAGCAGTGGTAGTAGTAGTATTAATAGACATCGTAATAGCAATAATCTTAGTATTAGTAGCAGTGTTAATAGCGGTAGTAGCAACTGCAGTGGCAACAATTGTCTTAGTAGTAGTGATGGCAGTAGTATTAGTTGTACCATTATTAGTAGTAGTAGTAGCAGCAGCAGTTGTAGTAGTAGAAGGTGTGGGAGTATTAGTCATAGTAGCAGGAGTAGTAGTACTAATACTAATAGATGTACTAGTAGCAGTAGTTGTAGTAGGAGTAGTAGTAGCAGCAGTAGTAGTAGAAACAATAGTAGTAGTAGGAGTAGTAGTAGTTGTAGTAGCAGTAGTAGTAGAAGCTTTTATAGTAGAAATAGTAGTAGTTGTAGCAGTAGTAATGGATGTAGTGGAAGCAGTAGTTGTAGGATTAGCGGTAGTAGTAGTAGCCGTAATAGTAGTAGTAGTAGTAGTAGTAGTAAGAGTAGTAGTAGATGTAGTGGTAGTAAGAGAAGTAGTAGTAGTAACGGTAGCAGTAGTAGTAGTAGAAGTAGTAGTAGTCGTAGTGGTAGTAGCCATCATTGCGGTAGGAATCGTACTATTAGTTGAATGAATTGTCATAATAGTAGTAGTAGTAGAAGTAGTAGTAGAAGTCTTAGCAGTAGTAGTAGTTGTTGTAGCAGTAGTCGTCGTAGCAGTCGTAGGAGAAGTCAAAGTAGTTGTTATTGTAGTAGAAGTTATGGCAGTTGTTGTTGTAGTAGTTATAGTAGTAGCATTAGTAGTACCAGTAGTAGTAATAATTATCGTAGCAGTAGCAGTAGTAGTTGAAGCAGTGGTAGAAGTAGTAGTAGTAATAGTAGTAGCAGTAGCAGCTGTAGCAGAAGTAATAGTAGCTGCAATAGGAGTAGAAGGAGTAGTTGTAGCACTAGTTGTTGCAGTAGTAGCAGACGTAGAAGCAGTAGTAGTAGAATTAGCTGTAGTAGTAGTAGAAGAAGGAGTAGTAGTAATAATAGTAGTTGTTGTTTTAGTAGTAGTAGTATTATTAGTAGCAGTAGCTAGAGCAGTAGTAGTAGAAGAAGTTGTAGTATTATTTGTTGTAGTGGTCACAGTAGTAGTAGTTATAGTTGTAGTAGTTGTTTTTCTTGGAGTGGTAGTTGTAGTTGTAATAATAAGAGTAATAGTTGTAGTAGCAGTCATAGCAGTAGCAGTATTTGCAGTAGTAGTAGTAGTAGTAGTAGTAGTAGTTATAGTAGTTGTGGGAATAGCAGTAGTAGTACTGGCAGTAGTTGCAGTAGCAACAGTAGCAGTAGTAGTTTCAGTATTAGAATTTGTAGTAGTATTAGCGGTAGTAGTAGCAGAAGTAGTTGTCATAGTAGTAGTTGTTGTTGTGGTAGTGGTAATAGTAGTAGTAGCAGCAACACTAGTCGTAGTTATAGTGGTAGTATTAGCATCTGAACTAGTAGTAGCGTTAGTAGTATTACTAGTAAAACTATTTGTAGTGGTAGTAGTAGTAGCAGTAGTAGCAATAGTAATAGTTTTTGTAGTAGAAGCAATTTCAACAGTAGCTATTATAGCAGATGTATTAGTATTAGTAGTAGATGGAGTAGTAGAAGTTGAAGCAGACGCACTAGTGATAGTAGTTGAAGTTGCAGTAGTTGTAGCAATAGTAGTTGTTGTAGTTGTAGCTGTGGCAGTATTAGCAATAGTATCAGTGGCAGTAGTGGTAGCAGTAGTAGCTGTAGTAGCCATAGTAGTATGAGAAGTAGTAGTGGTAGCAGTAACAGAAGCAACAGTAGTAGTAGTAGCAATAGCTGTTCTAGTAGTTGTCATAGCAATAGTAGTAGTAGTAGTGGAAGTTGTAATAGGAGTAGTAGCAGAAGTCGTAGTAGTAGCAGAAGTAGCATTAGTAGTAGTAGCAGTAGTAGTAGCTGTAGCAATAGTAGTAGTTGTAGTAGTAGTAGTAATAGCAGCAATAGCAGCTGTAGTTGAAGTTGTAGTAGTAGTAGTGTCGAATTAGCAGTAGTAGTAGTAGTAGTAGTAGTAGTTGTTGTTGTTGTTGTTGTTGTTGTAGTAGTAGTAGCAGTAATAGTAGTAGAAGAAGTAGTAGTAGGACTACTAGTAATTGTATTAGTAGCAGTAGTGGCAATACCAGCAATAGTAGAAGTAGTAGTAGGACTACCAGTAGTAGTAGTAGTCGTAGTAGTATCCATTTGAGTAGTAGTAGTTGTAGTAGCTGTTGTTGTATTAAGAGTAGTAGTTGTAGTATCGGTTGTAGCAGTAGCAGCAGTTGTAGTAGTAGTAGTAGTAGCAGCAATAGTAGCAGCAGCACTAGCAGTGGTAGAAGTAGGAATAGTGGTAGTAGTGGTAATACTGGCAGAAATAGGTGTAGTAGTAGCAGAAGTGCAGTAGGAATGGTCATAGTTCAAGTAGTAGTAGTAGCAGTAACAATAGCAATTGTAGTAGTAGCAGTAGTATTAGGAGTAGGAGATGTTGTAGTATTAATAGTAGTAGGAGCAACAGCAGTAGGAGTCTCAGCGATAG